>PVJA010043516.1:0-16690 GCA_004027025.1 Myocastor coypus | reverse complement strand
AGCTGCCCAAGCTTTCCCAAGCAGGCGCTTTAGACCACTGAGCCATCCTGCCGGGCCACCCCCCCCCCTTTTTTTTTTCCTGTTTCAGAACTTTTGTTTGTTTGTTTATTTATTTTTATGGCCAGCTCAGCCTTCCCTCAGGGCAGGGCTGATGCAGCATGTGGTGCTGGGGATCAAACTGCGGTCCCTGAAGCCACCCAAGCTTTCCTTAGCAGGCACTTTAGACCACTGAGCCATCCTGCCGGGCCCCAGTACCTGTTTTCTGCCCAGTAGTGAAGACAGCATGCTTATTCCCTTCACAAGCTCTGAGGCTGGCCCATAGGAAACACTTGGAAGATGCTCACTGCTTTTATTCTCTCTGGGAGTCTCCAGCAGCTTTTCTGATGCCTACAAGCAGGTGGGCTTCCCTCTCTTGTGTCCCACCACACCTCCAGAGATAAAGTTCAGTAAGGACTTGTTTTGTGACTGTCAGATGCAAGGAAGGTGTAGCTAACTCTTTCCATTTTCTGAAGCAAGGCCAATTGTCCTCAAATTATCAACAGACAACCAAAGCCCCATTCTGAAAGCTGGTATGCTCTATCCCCTCCACTGAAGGATGGGTATACCTACATTACAGAAAAATAAAATGCAGAGAGGAAAGGTGGCATGTCCCATTCCCAGAGCCAATCAAGAGACAGAAGCACTTGTTTCTAACCTAGCTTGGGTAGAAGGACTCTATCTAGTATGCATGGCCCTGACTGGCTAGATGTGCCTAAGGGATCCCTAAGGACTTTAGGCTATTTAAGCTCAGAAAGCCACAGAGGTTGTTATTCATTCTTCCCAGGACCTTGACCATGGAAAAGACACTCACAGTCCCACAGTTGAGCCTGAGCCACTCCACTGTGCATCCTGCTCTTTTCACCAACATCCCACTGCTGTGGCAGCATGATACCAGCCCACTTCGGCTTCCAGCTGAAGCTGCTCCTGCTCCCTCACCAACCTCTGTCCCTGGATCCCCACCTGGAGAAAGGCAGCACACTATTAACCTTCGGTCTCAAGGTGCTGAGCCACAAGCATTGTGCATGGGCCAATAGGCCACCACTGAGGCACCTAGAACAGGTACATCTGCACTACCAGTAGTGTTTCCTGTAGTACCCAGGTGGAGATCCAGGTGTAGGGAGGCCCCTCCCTGGAGGCCTTTGTCTGCCACTTCCATCTCAGTCCTCACCCCTAATTTACCAACCCAAGGCTGAGGACAGTGATGAAGGGAGGCCTTGTGCAGGAGCTATCTCCTCCAGATCTAGGCATGCAGACTCCTAGTCACCAGCAATATCTCCAGTCTTTCCAAGACTTAGAACAACCTTCTCCAGCCAAGCCCTGGAGAAGGAGCTGAAGCACAACTCTAGAAGGAGGCCCCAAACACTATACTCTGCTAGCTCTGGCACTGAGAGCAAGCCTTACTGAATCAGGGCTTGAAATATTGGAGCTACATCATGGGAGACTGACATACAAGCTTGACATTCAAGGCCTGCTGGCTGCCTGGCTCATAATGAACCAATTCTCCATCACCAAGTAGCCCCAGGGGTAGACAAGTACCCTCCATGGGTAGAGGTAATGAGAACTTCGGATACTTTTAGAGGCCCAGAGGGGTTCTGGGCAACCTCTTCCAGCACTACCCCACATGTCCCCCCTTGTTTGACTAGGAGTTACTTTATGTTGTTCATTTCAAGGGCTGCTTAAGAGCCAGAGTTTGAGGTTGCAGAAGGAATGCATGGACATATGTAGCAATTACATTTGTGGTAGCTCAGGGTTACCTTCAGCTTTCAAATACCCACAGGCACTTGGGGCTTAGGGAAGCCTGTGTTTAATAAATTACAAGTATTTCATTAAGCTGGCATACCCTATAGGGTTCCCTGATCTCCATACAGGCCACATGCATGCCATGTTGTCACGCAGAGGCAGCAGTGGGAAACCTAGAAGAAGTGTAAAAGGAAATTGGATAAGTAGGGCTTATATTTCTGGAAATGACACAGGTCTATCTCAGGCCTTCTACTATGAGAGTTTGGAGCTGGGCCTGCCTCAAAATCCACTGTCATCATCATCCACCTCTTCCTCTCTCTCCCATTTTCTGCCACTAAAGGAGGAAAAAGTTGGCTGCCCCAAGAGCAAGGTCCTCAGAGAAAAGTTATTCCCAGAGCAATGGGTCCTTTTAGGCATCCTGTGAGGCATAGGCTAGGAGGTTGGGTTAGAATTGAGCCCAGGAATTACTTCACTCGGGCTAGGGAGGGGGTCCTGCAAAAAGGGATTGGCAAAGAGCCTAACAAGCAGATCAGTGGTGGGAAAATTTTCTCAGTGAACAGAGGGAACACACTGCCAGTAATAGCTTAACATACCATTCTGCCAAGGAAGAGCATAGCTTAGAAATAGGCCTCCCCCATGTGATGGAAGAAGGAGGTTACAATCCCATGGTCACCATGAACCCAGACCCCTTCCCACCCAAGGCATTCAGGGCGTGATGCTGTTATTTTATGACCCACATCCTTGGGGGCTGTCACCACCCCAGCACTTGACCTTCACCACTGAAGGAGAAAGACTCCATGGGCTTCAGGAAATTCCACTCTACTTCTAGGCCCTGAGCCTTGTCCTCATGGGGCAGGCGGCACTGGACAAGACCCAGCTATGTCCTTACTTGGGAAGCTTCCCCACCAATAGGAAATAAGTCAAGTATACTCAGAGATAACCACAACTGCTGGGAGAGGGGACAGCCAGTGCTGTGAAGGGCCCCCTTGGGACTCCCAAAGCAATCCTTGGCCTTTGAGTAGCCTCAAGAATGACAACCATTCAGGAGCTAACGACTTAATTACAGTGGTACCTCCTTAACAACTTAATTTGTTTTATGAGTTTTGGGAAGATGGCAGTGTTTGTGTTTGTCACTGATGTGGAGTTTGCAAATGGAAGTAAAATTTTGCTAAATGCCTTTGTTTGGGAACCAAATTGTTTGCAAATGGAAGTGTCTGTGAACTGAAGTATTACTGTACAATATTTGATTACCATTATGAATAAGACTATAGTCATTAGATTTTCTCTCCTCTGGCTGAACTTGATAGTTCTATTGTTAGGGAACCTTGCATAGCACTCTGTTAGGTGCTATACCTACTGCTTCATTTAAACTTCACTCTCCACAGTCAGCAATATTAACCATATTTTGTAGTTAAGGACACTGAGGACCAGGAAAGTTAATTCTCGTGCCCCAAAGTATACTATTTGTGAGCTTTGTGATCTTGGGTGAGTAACAGCCTGTTTTTCTATTTTTCGTTTTGGAAAATGACTAAAACAATGAAAATGACTAAAACAATGACTAAAACAAGTTAAGAGCTGCTATGAGGGAATTTAGGGGCAACAAATGCAAAGTGCTTAGTGCAGTGCCTGGCACACAGTAGACACTCAGTAGGGTTAGCCACTGCCATGAAACCTGCGAGAAGGGAGCTAATAGGTACAGACCCAAGGGCTCACCACCAACCTGAAGCTGAAGAAGACTTGAGCACGGGCAAACTGGTCATAAAGCTAAAGGGTTCCTCTGACTAAGGGTTTTCCTGCAGCTGTGGACCTAGTGGGCATCTGGGAGGAGATTTTAAGGTATTTGTGCACCAAGTGGCCCAATGTCAGGGTTTGTAGAAGAGACACTTTGTTGGGGCTGGCAAGGAAGAGGAGCCAAGTGTAGTTTGGCCCACTACTGGAACTACCATTCCATCTCATATGTTTATTCTGAAGACAGGCAGGATCTCTCACAAGCTAAAGTGCTGCCCAAACTATTACAAAGCAGCCACCCATCAGGAGAGCCTAAGGCTAGAGCCATGCCTGGACACCGTCGCTGAGCAACAAAGGCTAAAGAGAAGTAGCTGGGAAAGACACCTAGGGTTCCAGGTGTGGCTCCCAGCTCCCTTGGAGAATATTTAGGATATACCGCTGCACTGACTGACCTCCTCCAAGGCCTCAGCAAGGATTCTCTCCACTCTAGGAATGAACAAACCCCTTCCTGATGAGATTCTAGTAGAGCACCTTGGGCCTTTGCAGTGAAGCACTGGTGAGGATGAAGGATAATAGGCCAAACACAGTATGGAAGGGGATCAGGAAACATCTGGATTATTGTTTCAGATTCCACTGACTCACAAAATCTCTCTGGGAAACTCAGACTTTGCCTCATCCTGCTCATCCAAGGCTCTGTTCTGCTATATTAGAAGAAGATTTAAAGCACTAGCTCCCTAACACCACCCCACTCTCTGAACAGGTGGACTTTCCAGGTGGGCTTCAGGGACCTCATCTACATACCTGACCTCACTTTCCTTGTTGCATAGACAGCCCCTCTGGGAAAGGCCCTCCCAACATTTTCCTCTGTACTCTCTCAGCTTCACACATGGGCCAGTCAATATGCCAAAGTGTACACAAACACATGAGCACACAGAAACACAAGCGCACTCAGTCACACAAGCCCTGTGGTGATTCCAAGCTGAGGCTCAGTGGTCAGACTGTTACCTTAGAATTCGTGCTGCCCACTCACTAGTTCTTAATCTTGGACAAGTAACTGAGTCTCCCTGTGTTATAGTTTTCTTTTAGAAATTAAAGACCCTAACAGTCTCTCCTGCCTTGCAGTCATTGTAGAGGTAAAATGAGACCCTACAGGTAAAACATCTACTGTGGTCTATGGTACACACTCAAGAGAGTCAGCTACAGTTGACCAGTTCAGGGGAATGAGTTGAGTGGAAGTAGACATGTGGAGTTGATTTACACATGCATACAAACACACATCTGTTCCAAGAGCTATATCAGTTATAGTCAGGTAGACCCTGGGGTACTACACTTCTCTGAGATAATGTCTGGGAATGCAGAAGTCATCCTCTGGGCTGCGCTTAAGGAACTTTAACCCTTATATCCTCTGCTTTTCCAGGAATGTGTTTTTAACCAGCCTGCAAGCAGAACATAGCAGTGGCTTGAAGCTACATGTCAGGAGAGGCACATATGTACCATACACAGACACAGAGATGGGCCACAGGCCCAGGATGGTGTCATAAGGAAGCATGGTGGGCATGGTCAGGTCATCCTGTGGCAGCCTGGAGGAAGGAAGCTTGCAGGTGACCAGGGCAATCCACGGAGGATGTCACACACCCCAGTGAGACCTCACCCTCTATCCAAACAAAGGCCCCAAATTGTTGGGTGTTGAGTTCCCAGTGGCCATTGTGGAGCTGAATAGAGGGCAGATGGACAGACAGGGCATTGGTGCCCAGGCAGTGCTTCCCTGTGGTGTCAAGGCCTAGGCCAGGCTTCTCATGTCAGAAACCACCCATCCTAAGCTGCAGTACTGGGAAGACAGCCAGTCCCCAAAGGAAGAAGCTTGTAAGCCTAGATGAACAGTAGCAAGGGTGGCTGACTCTACTTTCTCTGGGCCACAGTGGGCTGTCCACAGGGTCAAGATGGGCAGAGCAAGGTAATTTTTCACTATCATTCTTGAGCTTCAGTAGCCCCAGCTCCAGTGAAACCTGAGGCTTGGGGTTTGGTGTGGTAACTACAGAAAAAGACTGAGATTTGACAGGGCGTCTTATCATGAAGAGGGACAGACAACATTCAGCCAGTATGTTTAGCCTCCAACACAGGCACACCAGGGTATGAGTTCCCGAAAGTCTCTGGGAGGAGCTCTGCATGTAACACTCAGGTGTTCAGCTGGCTGCATTGAGTTTTGCTTGTGATCTGCCACATGTCTTAGGATCTGCTCTGACCTCCCTGCCCACCTGCAGTGGAGGCAGCCTGCATAGACCAGCTTCTGGGTACAAGCAGCAGTGCCCACCCTGCTGCCCTCTTTTCACTAGCACCAGGACTGTCTATTAAGAGATTCCTGGAGGCCCCAGGAGACCAGGAAGTCACACTGCTGGGGGCACCTGCATCTTCAAAGGAAGGCGTGGAGAAGGCAATGTTTAACCTGAAGGAGTAGTTTCATAGTAGAAGGAGTGGCATCAAAGGTTTCCCAGCAGATTACTGAGGAAATGGTCACTTCATAAACATGTAAAGCGGTGCTTAGTTGTGAGCCACTTCCCAGCCTCCATATGTCTAAAACAGAGAACTCAAACAGGAACTGAGAGAGGAGGAAATTCTACAAACAGTCCATGGAACAGCCAGGCTGCAAAGAAGTATGCAAAACTAAACACACACCATGCAAGGAGGCTGGCTCATCACTCAGCAGCGGACTGCGAGCTGGGAAGCCTGCCTCCCACTGTCTGCTGTGAGCTTGATGCTCAGGCCTCACTGCATGGCATGGAGGGCAGCTGAGGTTGCCACAGCCTCTGAGGTCAGAAGACACTCCTTCCACCTGCCTTCCTGCGGCAGCTCTACTTGCATTCCAGCCATTAGCCCACCCCTGATTTGAAAGGGGGGAGTAAACAAGCCCAGAGCCTCAACCTGCAGAAAGAGATGCGAAATTTAATGAACTCGGTTGACATTGTGGAGCTGCGATTCCTCTTACCGTTCACTTGAACTCACAGGTGGATTAAACCTAAATAAAACCTACCATCAGAGCTACATTCTCAGCTGATTGGAAACATGCATTACCTTCCCGTGACCGGGCCATGAGAAGGGAAGTTATTATCTTTCTTTAGTTTGTAAATTCTTTATGGCTGAGGCAGCTTTAATCCTGCTGAGGGAAAACTGACGCAGAATAAATTGCTCCCATTTACCTTTGTTTCCAATCACATGCTCCAGTGGGAACAAAACGTCCTATGTGAAGAGCTGTGGAGAGCCAGGTGATCCTTGACCGAAGAGTTTAATTATTTTCTTTTAAACACGTGAGCTTGAAAGAGCCTTAAAGCTTCACTTGGCAAGCAAGTTGTTCCACGAAATGGGTGCCCTCCAACAAGGATATGTGCATCCCCTGGCCTTCCCATTGCTCTGCTTTTTCTTTCCAGTGGACTGGGGCCCCACTCATCTTCACAATGCCTGCTTCTTAAGGCATTCTCAACAAACTGCATAGATCTGGACATTTGGGAACAACCAGGAAGGAGGCAGAGAAAAGGTAGATTTCAATCAAAATCAAATCGGTGTCGAGGGCAGGGCTCTAGAGAAGCAGATTTCACTCCTTTGTTATTTTTCTGAGCCCTTCTGTTACCTACAAACTCAGAGCTTACGTGTAGGAGGTACCTGTAAAACCACTGGGACAACACAGGCTCTGAGCCCAGTTTTCTAATGGCTGGAAAAAGGCCTGCTTGCCTCTCTTTCCTTTAAGGAGGTAGGGTGGGAATCTTTCCACTGACGTGGAGCTGGGGGCCACTGGAGTGAGAGCTTAGTCACAGAGGCAGAGCTGAGTTTTCCAGGATTGCTTCCCTGTGGAGTGAGGACATCGTGTCATCATCCTTTCTGACAGCCTGCTACAGATTAGCTGGGAACATGGACCCTATTCAGTGACCTTACTGGGGAGTATATCATGAAGGATCTAGTCAGAGAAACAAAAATTAAGTATTTCAAACATGTAATTCAGGGACCTGGGACACAAGAAGGGGAATTTCTGAGAAGTGAAATAAAGGACACATTTCAGAGATTGTTGTGCTTTTATGGGTGGTTACAAGCCCCAGGCTGGAGCGGCAACCAAGAGAGGTAGTATGAGCATGGCCAGAGGGGGCTGTGTTTGGCCTCAGCTAGAATTGCTGCAGAGCCCTGGCTGCTGCAGGGAGAGATGGGGGCTGGGGGCGGAGTGGGCACAGCAGAGAGGCCCTGCTACCATTGGCTGACATTCTGGGAAAGAGGACCAAATAGGCTAGCCTCGCCCCTTTTCCTGCACCCATCTCCCACCAGTGCCTCCAATTGGCTGAAGCCAGTCAGAAGCGGCTGGCTAGCCTGGGCTACAAAAGTGAGCTCAAGGCCAGCCTGAACTGTACAGTGAGACCCTGTCTCAAAAAGACAAAAAAAAAAAGAAGCGGCTGGCTAGCATAAGACAGGTAGCCTGCAGGGCTTGGCTTCCTTTCAGGAGGAACGGAGGACAGAGTAGTAGATTTGAGGACACACAAAGCCAATTAATATGTCCACGCCAATGCTCCTTAGTTTTGTGTGGAGCCCCGGGGGGGGGGGGGATAAAGAACCAAATAAGGAGAGCAGAATGGAGCCACAGAATGGAGGACACCCATGTCCCTTTATCACCGTTGCCTCACCTCTGCAGCCCCCAGCACCTGTAAGAAAGGAAAAAAAGGGGGGAAAAGGTGACTGGTGCAGTACAAACAAGACCTGGGTGTATGTGGCCTGGTGACACATTCCTGCAGGACACAGGAACACCTGCTTTCAGCTCTCTCCTGAAAGTGTCAGGGCATGGAGCAGAGGCAGGTGTCCTCAGGGGCCAATGCACAAATTCCTGCAACCCCCAGTCATTGATTCTGAAAACTCTACTCACCATACAGCCACTTTTTCTTCATTAACCAAGTAGAGATAGCGTGAGGACCTCCCTCACCTCAGTGAAGACCAAAACATACAGCATGGAAAGGAACTTAGTGTGGACCCTGCAAATGCTTGGCATTGTCAGCCATGAACATTAGACACCAGCTGTCCCAGACACATTTTTCTCTAGAGTGCTCCGTGGCTCCTCCCACAGAGGAGATGCATTTCCCTCCTAGCTTCAAGCCAGAAGGGATTCTAGACAGTTATTCATAACCTAGAAGTTCTTTCATCAAGGGAACCCATATTCTGAGGACTCACTGCTGTTTGCTCTGCCTGGCATATTTCAGATGCCAAGTTATTGGAAGCTACTAATCAGAGGGCTTTATTTTCTGTGGTGTGTTCCTCTTCCTCTATGTAGTTGCTATGTGGATTTCACACTGCAACATCACAAACCCTCCTGTGGTCTGACTTCTTTCCTATTCCATTCTCCAACACACACACACACACACACACACACACACACACACACACACACACTCACTTATGCACCCACATGCATGCATGTACTCACTGCTACTTCTGGGATCTGTCAAGTCCTGGGAAAGGGTTGGGTCAAAAAAAAAAAAAAACCCACATGGTAATGGTAATTATAATCTGTGAGTTTCAATCTTCAATTCTCAGTTAAAAGAAAAAAAAAGATACTTCTTCCTGAGAGCCTCAATAAGCTTTACAAACCAGAGCTATTGCTTTGATTCAGCTCAGGGGAAACAAAAACAGGAGAAAGAGAGAGCTCATTACATGAAAGCTGGAGGGATTCAGAAGAAGCCAAAGTACCTTGATAAAGGAACTCCATCACTCTGGCCACACATTCCTAGAGGCTGAAATATCCATGCCTAATGCAGACAGCGCTGCACTAAAAGGAAGACACTGGCCATGGCTGAGACTCAGAGAAAGTCCTCCAGATCTCCTTTGGACACCTAATTTTGTCAGTTTCTGCAGTCAGGGAAATGCAAGTAAATGTTTATCAAACAGCTATCTGGTGCAGGAGGTCCGAGAGCAGCATTCGCCAGTTTTTATGGGGTAATTCCTCCCACTCTGGGCAATTTCAATATATGCATATGCAGGTGACATTGAGGAGTGGATAGGAAAAGGCACCCTCTATGCCATAGCGTTTACAAGCACAGATACAATGATGAAAATAATCTCAAGAATGTAGATGCATTAATATGCTTTGGAGCAGAATTTTAATTATTTGCCTTGTATTGAATATGACCTACTCAACTGCATGTTTATATACCTTAATTTTAATAATTTAATTAGAAATTTAATAATTCTTAATAAATAATTAAATACAAATTAATTATTAAATTTAGTCATCTCACCATCAGTTTTTATAAGGTAATGTTATACAGGGCCAGCATACCACTATATGGAAAAAAATCCAGTCCCTTATAATTGAGGTAGCCAGAGTGACAAAATAACCCATGTGAAAATGACTCAGAAATAAAAATGGTACCTGCACGGAAGTCCTGAAGAGATCAGAGTGACGAGTCTAAGAAACTTGTACACTATTTTGCTATTTTAAAGTGAATTTGAGGGCTGGTGAGATAGCCTAGTGGACTAAACACCTGCTTAGGCAAGCATAGGGACCAGGATTCAATCCCTGGAACTGCATGCCATGCCAGTCCTGCCTTTGGGAGTGCTGAGCCAGCCAATGAGTCTGAGCAGGTGGCACATGCCTGTAATCTCAGCACGGGGGGGGGGGGGGGCTGAAAACAGGAGGATCACTATAAGTCTGAGCTGCCATGTAAGAGATGAGGAAATAAAGGATCAGAGAACAGAAGGGAGCCCAAGCCGGCTCCTTTGGTAGTGACAGCAGCCCCTGACTTGCAGTCCATCTTCACCCTTCACCCAACCCTCCAGCCATGGGCTTGCCGAGGGGCAGCCTCTGGCAGCTCTGCCTGAGCTCACAGTGTGGTGTGTCAGTGTGGAGGCTCATGGAACAGATGTTGCCCTCAGGACTCACAGCTGGGGTGATCTCCCAGGGCCATGGAGTTAAGGTTCTGGTCTAAAATGTAGTCCAACAGAGTATTAGGTAAGAAGCCACACCCACATCTTTCCTAGGACCTTTCTCATTCAAACTTTGTGTGGAGCTTAAGGGCCACCTTCCTTCTCACAAGACTGGAGAAGACACTGGCTTTATGAGCCCTGCCCATCTCTCGGTCTTCTCAGGCACAAGATGTTGTTATCTCTGGCAAATTGATCCCACAGGGAGCATGGGGACTTTCAACTCAATTCTCTGAGTTATAGTTAAACCCCCAAAGTTTCCTGGACATGGAGAACAGGGCAAGGCCTGGCTGGCCACCCAGGCTGTGTATGTAGCATTACCTGGAAGCCCCTCAGAAGGCTTCAGACAGGCAGCCAGCCCTCCCCCAACCTGGAGCTGCCACCGTTGGATTCTAGACAGGACCAGAATCCCAGAGCAGAGTGAGTATGCCTCCCACCTTGCATCTTCTCCCAAGCTGGCTACTACACTCTGGCTTCAGCCTAGG
Source organism: Myocastor coypus (assembly GCA_004027025.1). Lineage (NCBI taxonomy): Eukaryota > Metazoa > Chordata > Mammalia > Rodentia > Myocastoridae > Myocastor > Myocastor coypus. The sequence goes on along the minus strand of PVJA010043516.1, from coordinate 5,753 downwards.
AGACACCCTCTTGCCCAGGCCACACCCCTCCATCCTTTGTCATTTCATGTTTTCTGGCATGTCCGTTCAGTTTGCGTGGCTCTTTTAAACATCACATTTTCTCGCCTTTTGCAGTGTAATTTTGTTCCTGTCCTGCCATTCAATTTGAATTAAATATCAAACAGATGTGAGTCATTTTTTGTTCTTTTTAAAGAAAAAGTTTAATATTAGGGAGCATGCCCTCCTATAAGATCAGGAAAGCAATTCAGAGAAATAAACCCCTTCAAATTAAAAAAGAATCACATTGGTTAACATTAAGATGCTTTCAAGTGATAGATTTTGAAGTGCTAAAGGAAGGTGTTTCCAGCAAGCTATAAAGCAGCCAGGAGAAAAGAAGGAAGATATACGGCCCAAGGCTGGTAGGGAAATTGGAACTCTGAAGGGGCAACTCCACCTGGGAGGAAGCTCTGAGCTCAGAGATGAGGTTCACAGATGAAGGTGGGGGAGGCCATCTTCCCTGAAGGCCCAGGAGGGGCCTTACGCTCTGCAGCCTATGTGGTCAGGCCAGGAAGGGGACACAAAGTGCTCAGTGTGGCTCAGAGAGCTGGTCTGGCCTGGCACCTTTCCTACCTTCACGGGCTTGACTCGACTTCCCCAGTCAACATTCCTGGGGTGATTTTGTCTGTCTGGTCATGGTAAATGGCTTAGCCCTTGTGTTCTTGCTAGGCTTTTGGAGTAGGTACTTTAGGCTTTCATAGTTCACTAGAGAAGGTGGAGAAAATTGTGAGTCCTCTTTGTACACAAGAACAAAACCTAAACCTGATTATAGCCGGGCGTGGTGGCGCACGCCTGTAATCCCAGCACTTGGGAGGCTGAGGCAGGAGGATCAATGCGAGTTCGAGACCAGCCTGGGCTACAAAAGTGAGCTCAAGGCCAGCCTCAACTGCATAGCAAGACCCTGTCTCAATAAGACAAAAAAAAAAAAAAAAAAAAAAAAAAAAAAATAAACCTGATTATACTTCGGGGGCCGTTGGTCCCTTGAGGTAGACACGCCTTGTCTGTCCCACCCAAGATAGCAGAGCACCAAGCATTTTGTCACCAAAACACTCAGTACATGGGATCCAGGCCTCCCTCCTAGGACCCAGGAACCTATGTTTTCTATGCACCCGCCTATAGTGTGTGAGCTGCAGTCGCTGGTCAGTCTCCAAATTCCTCTTGCTTATTGGCAACAGGCGTATTTGGCTCTCAGTGTTATTGGACCTGCCGCCATTTGTGGCCATCAGCCAGGGCTTCTCCAGGGCTGGCTCTGGCTAAAGTGTTTCCATGTGGTCCTTTGACTCCTGGCTCTGAAAGACAGCTCTCCAGCTACAGCTGCTGACACAAATGGTATTTCCACGTGGCATGGCATGGGGCCAGGAGGCCTTGGATTCCAGCTGGTCCTAGATATCCTGGGTAGAGATGATGTTCTGCACACCCCTGGTCTGCTGCTGGGGACGACATGTAAATACCAAGAGACTCTACTTCATGGGGAGCATCAGGTCCTACTGACAAAAAACAGAAACAACACTTCCTAGAATTCCATAGACAAAAGAGAAGTTGAGCAGAGGGATTTAAAACACAGAAAATCCTAGACTTTGGAGTCAGACAGCCAAGGTCTACTCAGCACCTCCACATACCAGCTCTGTGACACAGGGCAAGACATCAACCTCTTCCAGCCCAAGTTTCTCTTATGCATAAAACAGGAGGGTCACACACCTCACAGAGTGCCAGGGTAGAATGCATAAAAAGCACTCAGCACAATACTGGGAGGATGTCAAATCCCAGTGTTTGGAAGTTCTTTTCTACTCTTTCCTGCACAGTGACAAGCCCTCTGTCTGAGGGGCTTGCTAGGGGTGGCAGGTGGAGAGTTGGAGACTAGATCAGATCCTGCCCACCTCCAAGAAGCCAAACTGGTAACTGCAAGAAAAGCAGGAGACCCAAAGGGAGGGGTATGAGTTTTCATATCATACATCTGTCCCTGGGGAAGGAAGAGGTGAGAATGGAGAATGAAGAAAGTCACAAAAATATCTGACAGTGGTTTCAGAGGAGGAATTGAAAGCTGTAAACCACTGCCGCTGCTCCAACCGTCCTTCTGCATCGTGGCAGTTAAGTAAGAATGTACAGAGATCTCTTCTGAGAGCCTAAGGGTGATGCAAAGACAGGGTGAGGCCTGGCTTCTGCCCACCAGGGACTCAAGACCACACTCAAATTCTAGCATAGCTTTGAGCTCAAATGGAGCTTCCTCCAGGAGGATATGAAGATGACACCTTCTCTGCTTTCTTGCCTGCTAGGCAGGCTTTCAGGGCAAGGTAGCTAACTGGTAAGGGTTTCATATGGGGTCCTTCATTCCCAAACCCGCAGAGCTCCACACAACAGACATTCACTTGTGCTTTGCTCAGAGCAAGAGGTTCTTTCTAAGGAGCTTCTTAGCATTTCTAAGAGGACTGTTCAGCTGTCCTGAGGACAAGTCGCAGCTATGGGGCCTAGATCACTCTCTAGCTATGGAAACAGGGAGGACGTGAGGTCCTGGGCCTACGAGGTAGGCTGACTGGCATTGGTTCAACCCATTGTCCCCAACATTCCCCGGCCACGGAGCCGGCCGTGGAACCTCATGCTACGGCCATACTTACTCTGATAACCCTTGTTCCATGTCCTCCAGTGGGGCGATTTCCTGGCTCAAGATTTTCTTTGTCTGCTAAGAGTATATTCTTCTGGTCCTGGGCTGTCACAGGGCATCTTGGTAGGAACTTGATGATTTAGGTACACTTATATCTATCTCTGCTCTTATTTTCATTTTTATTGGATCCTGAGCTATTCAATGACTTAAATATATTTAAAGATACAATAATTATTTATATCCTTCTCCATTCTTCCTTCACTGTCAAGGGTGGGGTGGTGTGCTGTTCAACAGGTATAATCTGTATAGACTGGCTTATTTTTTCCAGTTATTTCCTAGACATTTTCCTAGACCCTTACTTGTAACAGTGATCTTCCTGGTTATGCAAGACCGTGTCATGACACACCTTAATCTCTAGCCAATTGATGGGCAATGTAATTGGTTATAATTTTGAGGGCAGAATTTACAGTAATACTCCAAACAATTCATAAAATAGTATTTTCATGGAGCAGCCCCTTAGGAATAGTGTTAGGGGTTGCATAACCCAATGAGAGTTATGTGTGGTTCTCTGTGTGCTAGTTATAGGTTGAGCACCTGATGGTTTACAGATGTAGCTCATTAATTCATGTGGATCCAGGAGTTTGTTCCTCTGATGCCCACTTTATGGGTGGGAAAACTGAGATGGGTGGTGTGGAGGGGTCATCTGCCTAGAGGCCCCCAGCCTGTCTCTGGGTGCTATTTATCAGGATCCCTCTTCCCTCCAAATACCCTTTTAGTATAATGGGATCCCACTGTCTTTGCCGAGGGCAAGGAGTGACTAAACTAATGGAAATTTTTTGTGGCGGCACTCTGAGATATCGTGGGAGAGGCAGCTGCTGCTTTGGCCTCTGAACTAATCTTGCAGATGGCTATCTCAGCCCAAGACCAAGTTTGCCCTTCTCAACTTCTTCAGAGACCCCTGTAAGAGAAGGGAGGATGCTTTGGGGGTCTCTAAGTCCTTTGGAAGATGTGAAAATGAGGGCAGGTCAGCCACATAAAGTGCTGGCTACAATGTGTAAACACGCCTCAAGCTAAGGCTAATCTCCCAGGTCAGGCCCTGGTGCCACCAGCAGCCTGCTACAGGAACAGAGGCTGAGGTGACCCTGGCTAAGTGCGTTGTACAACTGATGCAGCAGATGGCCACCAAGCACTAAAGGCAAGTGCGGGACCATCTGTTAGCATTCCTGTCTGCCCCACAGCAGCCTTAGTGCCCTGTCTGCCTTCCCTAGATGTCAAGTAGCCACCGCTACCAGGCTGGAGAGGGCTCTGGGATCACACCCGCATCCCTGGCCCCCGGTTGTGCTCCAGGCAGAGGTGCATGGGGCTAATCAGAAACACCTGTGTACATGGAATTTCCTGCCCCAGTTCAGCCTTCATTTCCTCTGCCAGTAAAAACCTGAGGCATGCAAAGGTGAAAGAAACCAGCCAGTCAATCACCCAGACGACGGCCACCAGGGCCGCAGAGACAGGACTTTCTAAATTAAATTTTAATTCCCACCTCATGGCCTAGCCAGCACAGTCATGATTCAAACTCTGCAATAGGTCAGCACAGCCAGGCAGACCTCAACCTGGGGCCTTGCAGGAATTAACTTCACCTCCCGGCCAGCGGATAATGGTGTCTGCCTTGACCATCAGGTTGTAGAACGAGACCCTGGGAATGAAAGGGACCCCCTTTCTCTTCAGCTCCTTGTGCAGCTGCAAGGGCTGCTGAGCTGATTAGCTGCTCACTGCTTCAGGCTGTTTGAATTATTAGGTGCTAGAGAGATCAGAGCCGGCCAGTGACTAGGGGACACTTAGCAAGACAACATCAAAGCTAGGAATGGCCAGGTCCAAACTGCAGGATAACGGTCAGACCCTGAGTGTCTGGGCTCTGTCCTGGCCCAGCAGGTTTAGGTGAAGAGAGAGTCATAAAAATGCCTCCATTCTTCCAGACCATAGTTCCAGAGTTTCCTGCAGGCTGCAAGGCAGGAGTTGGAAGCGAGGCAATGAGCTGTCTGTTTCACAGTCTAACAAGATAAGAGGATGATTTGCATGAGCACATAGTGGGAGCAAGTCTATCCCTGAAGGCCAAGTCATCTCACACCAACCCCATCTCCATCTCAGCCTTGAGAGACCATTCCAGGACCAAGAGCCTGGGCTTGCGGGTTGAGGTCACTCAGTCTTGGGCTTAAAGCTCTGTTTGTGCTGTTATGCAGGTTCGTTTCTCCTAGTCTTCATTTTGTGGTCCATAAAATGGAAAATAATGATAGCTCCTCCCTCATAAGGTTGCAACAAGGACCATGAACAAGGGTGTTTTATGCTGAGGGATGTCACATACCAGGGACCAAGTAAAGCAGTCTTGGATAAGAAGCTTCTGCTTCCCTGCCACTGGTAAGTCAGTGACAGTTACCAAGAGGGCAGGAAGTATAAACCTTCATTCAGGAGGACCTGATCCCCTTTCAGACACGTGAGACCTTACTTGCTGTTTAGGCTCATGCTCAATGGTCCTGACGGTCTTACCATCTTCTCTGCATCCTCTCTGACTGGTTTCACAGAGGGGCCCAAGCCCAGACACACACACTGGTAATAGTGGATTACCATGTGGAAGAGGAGAACCAGCACCAATCCTTCTAGTCCTAGGGACACAATTAGATGAAAGAAACTACAGGGCAGTGGACTCAGCTGGAGACTGTGCTCTGACTTGCTAGCAGGGACATAGGAAGTAGAAAGTGCTCCCCATCTTCATATGTTTTTTTAGTAACTTGATTTTTTAAAATGATGCATACTCATTGCACTATACTACAAAAACATAATAGCTTGGGTGACCTTCACCAACAATGCTCACCACAAGCCAGACACAAAACAGTATGCACAAGATTTAAAAATAGATTTACAGAATCAATGGTTTGATCAGGAAATGGATTCTCCTGGGAGTCGTAGAGACTAGAAGTTGATATTGGAGAGAGTTTAAGTTCCAGTGACCTTTTTTCTTGAACTTAATGCTGCCTGTGTGTTTATTTTCTTTTTTTTTTTTTTTTTTTTTTTTTTTTTTTTTTTTTTTTTTTTTTTTTTTTTTTTTTTTTTTTTTTTTTTTTTTTTT
>PVJA010043515.1:0-16536 GCA_004027025.1 Myocastor coypus | reverse complement strand
GAGGAACTGTATTGCGGGGTCAGAGCATTAGAAAGGTTGAGAACCACTGGTCTACGGGGTCTACAGGGTCTCACTACACAGAATGGTCTTGTAGCAATTTTCCTATTTTCAGCCTCCCAAGTGCTGGAATCATTTTCATTGAAATTTGCTATGGATTACAAAATATTTATCATGTATTGTCTCATTTGGCTCCAACTGCAGTCCTGGAGAGAGACACTGTCACTATTGACACAGTGAACCTGAAGCTCAGAGTTAGTCCAGGCACAAAGAGAGTGGCAAGGAAGAGGCTTCCTGTCTGGGTGGCTTGACACCGGTTCCAAGCTTTTAGCCTCCCTGCCAGGCTACTGTTGAAAACTCACCCAGGTCCTTACCAAAAAAACAAACCAGGTCCTTACCAAAAAAAAAAGCAACAAAAGACTCAGGTTTGTTGTTACAGCAGCATAAATCAAGTCGAACTCAGAGATCACAGGTGACTTTAACTTCTACTTGGAAGAAGGTGCGGGAAGAAGGAACGAAGGGTGCCCAGTCTGGGAGGGCGATGGCCTCATCAGGTGAGATGGCCCGCACAGTAACTTCTTTGCCACAGGTTCTCTCCTCCTCATACCCCGTGTTCCCCCGTCCAGGTGATGCCCCCGCAGTGAACACCAAGCCTCCATTGCAGGAAACGGGAGATGGGGGGAAACCATGCACTGCCTGCTGTGCGGCAGCTGTGTCCCCGATAGTCCTGGCCCCTGAGCATCTCCAGGAGACACCCATGAAGTAGCTTGCAAATCAGAAGCATGGCGCTAGGTGTTCTGACACATAAGTCACAGTCCGTCTCTGCCTGGCAACGACAGCCCTGCCCCTGAATGTGTCACACCGATTTGGTTTGTTTCACCTCAGCCACATTTTCCTCCGCATTCTCCCCCTGTGATTGTCTCCATGGACTCCACTACTGAGAAGAGTGAATTCCAATAAAACCCAACAAATCTGACAGAGGGATGTGGAGTTAGAGCCACATACAGGCCATAGGAGCTGTCACATTAAACCCTCCAGGGACATTTTTATGACTTTTCCCCCCTCTCCAATGTTGGTTTCTTACTTCCATAAATTATGAAGGCGGGCTTTTCATTAACTCAAAGAGCTAAAATAATTCTTTGTAAAGAATTCTTTAGTCACACATGATTTAGAAGTCCACCAAGATCAAAGGCCACTGGCTGGCTGTGTGGTGGTCCCAGCACTGTGAATTTCATGTAAGTGGTGTGGCTTGGTGCCTGCTCAGCTGGAGCTGGTCCAACTTCGCATCCGTTCTGCAGATACCGGGACCCTGTGACACCATCCCCACCATGAGGGCTCCTCTGTGCCAGACACCATCTCCCTCAGCAGCCAATGTGCACAGTCTGCATAGGCTGGAAACTGTTCTGACTTTGGAGTCAGTATTATCTACACTTTCCTGAAGCATGATCTTCTTCTTGGCCTTGGGGTCTTGGGGAACAGAGAAATGCTTCATTGTTGTAGCTTTCGTAGGCTCTCATGCTATCCTTTAAGGATAGTGGGGTATATTAAAGAGGCTGAAAGGGGAGATTAAGGTAGAGCAAGAACAGCAATAACAGAACCCCCTCCCCTTCTTCCCTCTCCTCTCCTTCCTTTTCCTTCTCATCTTCTTCCTCCTTGAAGACACTGCTCACTTGTTCTTGTCTGTGCCCTTGTTTTTAATTTCAGATATATGGGTATGGGAGAAATCAGTGTGTGACTGACACGGGAGAAAGCACATGGCAGTTGGCCAGATAAACAGCAGCGGAATAACCCAGGAGCCCACCAGCCTGGTCACATCCATGTACTCTACCATGGTCAGGGCATAGAGCCGGTCAGAGCCACTACACAGAGGCAGAGTGAGGGGTGAGGCTAGGGGTGAGAAGGAGGGGAATTCTTCCTGAAACTGCCTGATAAGCAGCCCCAGATGCTCCTGGTGGTCCTCTATGGTGGACCTGTATGGTCACTCCATGGCTGGGTGGCAATTTCAATCCATTCTGAGAGGAGACAGAGGGGTGAGTGTTTGGTCCTAGGGGCTGGTGAGAATACTGGTGGAGTCTGAAGGAACATAGCCAGGGGCTGGGAGGATGGCTGAAGGTGAAGGATAGAGATGGGAACACCGGGGAGGCAGGGATGGACCTGAAACCTGGAGGTGGAACATTTAGAGTGTTGCAAGGTCAGCCTTTGTGTGAAGCTTGAATGGATGACTGTAGCTGGCATATTGCTGATTGCTCAGTGAAGCTGCATTTTGGTTCCATCAGCCATCTGGGTACCTTCTGGAGGGCCTCAGTAGTTCAGACCACATTCTTCCCATTTTATCATAAAACGAGACACTTAAAATAAAATGAGCTCTGGTTCTTCCCTTCCCTTATCTGGCATGACTTAGGCAGGGGCACTTGACGCCTTTCTTTCTTGGCATGCTCATCTCCACTACAGGATGGTAGCAGTCGCCTTAGCTTGTGCTGTAAGGGTGTCAACAAAGACGGTAACACTGGGGATAAGTTGAGCATGTGGGAAAACAGTTTGCCAGTGTGATGGAGGTATTGATAATGAAGTTAGCAACAGAATTTGTGTTTTCTGTGGTGCCCAGCACCAACACATACATCGCTGAGGTTGCAAGCTAGCCTCCCCTCCCACCTCCATAAGAAGCAAGGTGTGTTTTCAAAAATGGAAGCATCTGCTTAAATATGAAATAGGAGTCTCACTCTGCTGAGGTCTCACCTCACAGCACTTAGGTAGCAGCTGAGTAAGATGGTGTTGATGGGGATAGCCCTGCATTTCCCATGCGGCCTGAGTAACAGTTGAGAGTAGCTCCCGACAGTCTTTCTGCTGCCCCACCCCTCTTAGCACTTTCTCCAGTGGTTTATGTGCACACGCACACTTTCCCTGCCCATCTTAAGAGCTTTGGCCTTCTCCCTTCCCCATTTCTTCCAGCAGGCATGTCCACTTTACTTAATATAAAGGAAACAGCAGCTTTTAAATGTAGCCTTTCACAGGGGAAAAGAACAACATTAACTGTAAAGACCTTTTCATTGCAGTTCTTACACTCAGCCTCCCTTCCCCAGGGATGGCTGCCTTGTGCCTGAATTTCACTCTATGAACATGGCCTTAAGAAAGTCACTCAGGTAGCCAGGCGTGGTGGCGCACGCTTGTAATCCCAGCACTCGGGAGGCTGAGGCAGGAGGATTGGTGCGAGTTCGAGACCAGCCTGGGCTACAAAAGTGAGCTCAGGACCAGCCTCAACTGCATAGCGAGACCCTGTCTCAAAAAGACAAAAAGAAAGAAAGAAAGAAAGAAAGAAAGAAAGAAAGAAAGAAAGTCACTCAGGGCCTGCCAGCCGCAGTTCACAAAAGCAGTGACATCTGCCAAGACACTGTCAGGCTAGGTTTCTGGGTCAGGGAACAGTAGCAAGCAAGGTCTAGACAAAGTCACATTTGTATATACATAAAAAATGCTTCATGGGAAAGTCCCTTGTGCCAAACTGAGCTCAAAATGCTATGGCATTTTTGTCAGTCTTAGGCCAAATGTACAAAGCAAGACACTTGAAATAATTGGAACATTCAGGCCATCCCTGTTCTAACCAGCACATTGGCTCACAGGACTTCAAGACTCACAGGGCCGCTGAGGGGAGTAACTTCAGTACCAACTCACCTTAAATGACTCCACTTGGGAAAGAAACCATGGGTGTTGGGCAGTGTAGAAAATTCTACTCTGTTTTACTGAGTCACTAGGGGAGAAGTCACTCGGGGAAAGGATTCTCAGGTGTTTGGAATGTGGAAAGTTTGCCAGGCAGCGGGGCAGGCCAGCTTCATGTGCCAAATCACAAGGGGGCGAGAAGGTCCAGGGATGTAGACGGTGTGTGGAGGGTCCTGGCAGCCGGTCCATCACTGGATCCACTTGGCATCAGTGCCCCGTGCAAATGAGACCCCAAGACTTGTTCACAGGATTATGTCCTCAGAAAAATAGCTTTCTTCCTTGACACCTGTTCTGATGCCCAGCACAGAGAACACACAAAATAACCTGAGGAGTCCAGAGTGCTCTCCAAAGCCTGCATAGGTGGGAATGCTAGCCATGGGCTTGAGCTATGGAACTGCTGTGCCAGTGTGGTCCAGCCTTGCCACACACCAGGAAGCACCTTCTGGGAGGGTCACATCCCTGTTAGCGTCCAGGCATAAGATCAGGAAAAGGCGGTAACCTTCCCACTGCCCACCTTCTCATTTTAAAGCAAGCTCTCCATGTGTTCCCCAAATGCTGCCTACAGAGCAGAAGTCCCGTGACCCATCAGAAAGCAGCGCTGTCTCCATACTCCCATAGTGGAGCTGAGAGTCACTGCATGGAGAGCATCCCTGAACACTGTGAGCTCCCATGATGCCAGGTGCACCCCGAACCTGTGAAGTTCTAGAACAGACAACCATTTTTCAATAGACATTGTCTGCTTCTTGGGCTGTAAGTAACCCTATCAATAATACAGGTAAGTGGCAAAATAATTCACTAACATTTACATTCAAGGTTTTGTGCTTCTATATTTTGTACGGAGATGGAACTTTCCTCTAACCAGTCAGAGTTTCCTGTTGCCATAACTCTAACCAGCTCATAGGCCACTGTCTTTCATTGGTATCACCTTGGGAAGTTTAACATACATTGATCCTCATCCTTCTGACTATTGTTTGGTTTTTGTTTTTGTTTTTGTCTTTTTGAAACAGCATTTTGCTGTGCAGTTCAGGCTAGCCTTGAGCTCCCTTTTGTAGCTAAGGCTGGTCTCAAACTCACACTGATCCTCCTGCCTCAGCCTCCCAAGGATTGGGATGCACCACCACATCCAGCTCTATTTTGGTTTAGATTTAGAATGTCTAAAGTGTAGAGCGGGGCTTTTGGAGGGTGATTAGATCAGGGGGTGTTACACTCTCCATTGATGAGTTCAATAGGTGAATGTGCTCTTAGGTGGCAGAACCTGTCTGAAGATGAATGTGCCCCCTGGAAGAGTGTATTCTTGCCCCTGGATCCTCTCTTTTCTTTATGCTTCCTGGCTGTCATGGGTTGAGCTACTATCTTTCACTGGACCTTTCTACTCTAGAATTTCTACTTTGGAACTGGCCAACCATGGACTGGAAGCTCAAGACCATGTGCCAAATGGAATTTCTTCTCCCTTAAATTGTATGTGTTGGCTATTTTGTACCAGTGTTAGGAAAGTTACCAAGATACTGAGATTTCAGTGCACCTGGGCAGGGAATAGAGATCTCAAAATCTTCCCCAAGTGATCTTAATGACCTGCCTATACAGAGACTCCTGTTAGACACACATCATTTTCCTCATGTCTGTTTCCAAATAATAACTGCAATCAAGCTGGGAAGATCTTCATTCCTGTCTTTGGCACTAACTTATGCCAGGATGTAGCTATTCCAGATGTATGCCAAGAGAAAGAGACTGAAATAAAATCCCAAGAACAATATGGTTGCTCTGAAAGCCGGAAGATTTCAGAAAAAAATATTGGGAGTGGTTGTGCTAGGTTCCTACTTCTGTCCCAATGAATCATTACTAACTAGGCAGCTTAAAATTACTCCCATCTGCTGTCTCATGGTTCTGTAGAGGTCTGTTTCTGCTGTTCCCACACTAAGTTCATGGAGTGGGTAGGAAGTATGCCTGATTGGAGGCTCCTGGAAAGAATCTTTTCCAGACATATCAGAAGTCAGTTCTGATCTGATGATGAAAATATGTAATATAACCATTGTTAAATTTAAACAATAAAAAAATTGAAACAAAAATAAATAAATAAAATAAAATGTCAGAGATTTAAATTAAAAAAAAAAAAAAAAAAAAAAAAAGAAGTCAGTTCTGTCTTGGTAGCAGGACCAAGATCCCCATTTCTCTATCAGCTTCTCGAGGCCACCTGTGTTTCCCAACAGTGACCCATCTCCCATCTCCAATGCCAGATAGCTGACCAGTAACCCTCAATCTCATCTGTAAATTCCTCCATGGCAATCCCTTGATCAGTGTTAAATTGAAAGACTGGAGGTAGGAAATCTTGGGACATCTGCAGAATTCTGCCTGCTAGAAGCAAATATTAGAGAGAGCAGAGATGTACTTTGTGAACAGTGAATTTCATTTTATTTTTTTTTCTTGTTTCAGAACTTTTGTTTGTTTATATATTTATTTTTATGGCCAGCTCAGCCTGCCCTGAGGGCAGGGCTGGCGCAGCATGTGGTGCTGGGGATCGAAACGCGGTCCCAGCAGCCACCTAAGCTTTCCTAAGCAGGCGCTTTAGAGCACTGAGCCATCCTGCTGGGCCCTGGACAGTGAATTGGTAGAAGTCTGAGCAGGGATCAACCACACAGTAAATGAGCAATTTGAAATAATTGCTTTTTTAGTGGTATCTGTAGACATCTGCAGAGAATGAGCCCTGTGGCTGATGGATCAAATGTGGGGAGCAAGGGCTTTTCTACAGTCCACTTGACTTGAGTGCTTGCTGAGGTCTGAGCAGAGGCAGCAGATGTCAGAGGTGGTTCAGAGACACTGAGAGCTGGGAGGGCTTGAGCCTGGGGTTGCAGTTGGACCTTCTTCCTCAACCCCCAGCTACAACATCTCTGCATTCATTGCTTGGAGTAGAAATGACTTTTGGACACAGCTGTGAGCTGTCTCCATGAAATAGCTTTATGGAACTTATGGGGTAAATGGACAACTGTCCCCCCTGCCCCATGACAAAAAGATTTCTTTCGATTTCAGGATGCCACTAACATCCACTTAGGCAGGGATGCACAACTGCATTCAGAACATAATTGCCCTGTCTCTTTCTTCCCTGGTATGGCTGTCTACAGAAACTACACAAGGAAAACCAGTAATTTGCGGGGCCCGGCAGGATGGCTCAGTGGTCTAAAGCACCTACTTGGGAAAGCTTGGGCGGCTTCAGGGACCACAGTTCGATCCCCGGCACTACATGCTGCGCCAGCCCTGCTCTCGGGGTGGGCTGAGCCGGCCATAAAAATAAGTGAATAAACAAAGGTTCTGAAACAAGAAAAATAAAATAAAATCTAAAAAAAAATAAAATAAAATAAAGTTGAATCAAGCTGCAAAAATGTCTGCTTCTTCTATTTGGTTGTTAGGATCCTATTTAAAAAAAAAAAAAAAAAGAAAACCAGTAATTTGCTTTAGTACCATCTCACTTTGGTCTGCAAACACAGGTTCTCATTGAGTTATGATAAAGTCTTGTCCTGATAAACCTATCAGGAGTTGGAAGCATTGTTAAGTACAAAATGCAGTTAACACAGCTAACCCACCACCATCATTGATCAGCTTGGCCAACCTCCAACCTCCCTAGGATATTTCCATTTACCCAAGGTTGGGCAAAATCGCGTAGCACAAAACATTTTTAATAAATCTCACCCTGAAAGTTGAACTTCATTTTTAGTAAAACTACTTGGACACACCCATAATTATGATAATCCAATTAGATGATTAATCCAGGTAGCACACATCCTTAATCCATACTGACATCTCCTTTGAAAAGTTCCAACTATCAGCACATTAAGCTTTAGGGAGATGCCTACATATAAGCTATAATAAAGGAGAGAAAAGCAAAAATACTGATGGGAAGTTAATACAATGACAGGAATAAGTCAGTATTATCCTTATAATTGTCAATGTAAATGGGCTAATTTTGTTAATCAAAAGATATACATTAGGTCAGCAACATAGCTCAACGGACTAAGCTCCTGCTTTGGCAAGGCAGGGACCAGGGTTTGATCACTGGTCCTGCGTGCAGTGCTGGCCCCACTCCCTGGGTGCGCTGAGCTGGCAAACAAATACAAGCATGGTGGCACATGCCTGTAATCCCAGCACTGGGGAGGCTGATGGTAGGAGGATCACTATGTGTCCGAGCTGCATAGAGACCATGTACCAAATGCATAAATGGAAAAAAAGATATACATTAACAGAACAGATTAAGAAAATCCAGCAGTATGCTATATACAATCCAAAACCCAAGCACAAAAAAAGGCCAGAGCATAAATAAATGAAATAGAGACCAAAAATATGAAAAATCAATGAAATGAAGAGCTGGATCTTTAAAAGAATAGATAAAATAGACATTGAGCCAACCTTACCAAAAAGGGAAAGATAATAAACAAATCAATGCAATTTGAAGTAAAAGGAAAGAAAAAAAGGAAGAAAGATGAAATCACAATGCATACGTTCATCCCCTTTTACCAGTGTCTATTGTACCTTTCAGATTCCGTTTTCCTCTTTCAGGTTCTCATGCTAAGGAGACCATACAATGTTTGCACATGTGGATCTCACTTATTTCGCATCAGAGTATGTTCTCTAGTTGCATCCATTTACTGACAAATGACTCAAATTTATCTTGTTTTACGACTGAATAATACTGCAACGTTTAAAAATACCACACCTTCCTTATCCATTCCGCAGTTGATAGGCATCTGGGTTGTTTCCAGAGTTAGCTATAACAAGTTGTGCTGCTACAAACATGGGTGTACGTATATCGCTGTGACATGTGGGTTTTCAGTTCTGAAAAAATACCCAGCAGAATAGTTTGCTTGAATGGGGTCTCCAATCCTAGCTTTTGAAGAACTCTCCACGCTGATTTCCATAGTAGTTGTGCAGTCTGCACTCCCACCAATAGCGCAGCAAGTTTCCTATTTTGCCACAGCTTCTCCATCATTTGTTATTGGCTCACTTCTTGATGTTAGCCATTCTTTCTTGGCCAGGCAGAATCTCAGTGATGTTTTAATTTGCACTTCTTAATGACCAATCATATTGAACACTTTTTTCATGCATTTACTTGCCATTTGTATTTGTTCCTCTGAGAAGTATGAAAGGAAATGAACTTATTCAAAAGGAAGGAGATACTGAGTTGAGGAGAAGGACAGGAGAGGGAGTGAGGGAGGATTTAGCTATATATGTAAGCAGGATGATTTGGACAACCGTACTGTGCATTTGTACTGGAAATCTATCTGAAAAGATGCAGTTAATGCTTTAATTTGTTTTGTCTTTTTTTCAACTGGTTCTCCTTTTTATATTCTTAATTTCTTGTACATTTTTTCTTTTTTCTTCTAATTTTACATGCATATATCTGATAATATGAACAACTGGCTGGAAGATAAAACTATGTATTACAACAAATACTGTGAAATTCATATTTCTTTGATAAGTGGAAATCTGTTATCACTTGTAAACTTTTCACTTTTAATTTTAATTTGTACTCTCTTTAACAATGTACACTGTTGAAATTGAGAAAAGTATCTGGCATATCCAAACACTTGGAGAACCCTGAGGAAAAAAGAGATTCCTAGATATGCTATATGATTTGCCAAAGCTATCCTGTTGCAGCAAGCAGACCAAACTCAGGAAGCAAAAATACCACAAAGGTGTAGAAAGCAATTTACTTACACCAATGGGCTTGACTGGGATCTCTCCCAAAGAGTCATCCTGGCCTGGCACAGTCTTTGGTCACTTATAAGGAGAGCAAAGCGGAAGTTAAAAAGGCAGATTTGCCCCACTACGATGGGTGGTTGAATAACATCATGGGTTGCTGAGAGAGATTAAACATCCCAGGTTATGTTGCAAGGCCATCCGTTGTACAAATCCTGGGTTATACAAAGAAACAAATGTTCCATTACATTTTAAGTAACGCTGTAAGGCCATCAGTTATACAAAAGCAGTAAAGACAGGGTTTACACAAAGGAAGCAATGTTCTGTTAGCAGGCCTGCTGAACATGTCTGTCTACTTGGTCTCGACACAAAACAAGTATGTAGGTCAGTGGAACAAAATTAGAGAAGCAGAAATAACTCTAGGTACACTCTGCTATTTGATCTTTGTAAAAGGATTAAAAACCATATACTGGAGCAAAGATAGCTTCTTTAATGATTGGTGCTGGGAAAATTCTGTATCTACATGAGGGAGAGTGAGTCTATATCTATATATATCATCCTGCACTAAACTAAAATCAGAATGCAGCAAAGGTATGAATGTTAAAACAGAAGCAATCGGCTAGAAGATAAAATAGGAATAGCTACTGAAAATACTGGCACAAACAAGGACTTTGTGAACAGAACCCAGAGGCATTAGAAATAACACCAAGAATCCACAAGTGGAATCACACCAAACAGAAAAGCATTCCAAAGGAAACAACCAACAGAGTGTAGAGGCCATCTACACAATGGGGACAAATTTTTGCACTATCCCACGGACAGAAAACTAGCATCAAGAATATGTAAAGAATTCAAAAACACCAGACCCCCCCTCAAAAAAAGAGCTAATCAAAGAATGAGCATCTGAAATGAATAGACACCTCTCAGAAGAAGTACAAATGATCAAAACTAAACAAAAAATGCTCATTGTCACTGGTGTGTGTGTGTGTGTGTGTGTGTGTGTGTGTGTGTGTGTGTGTATTTTTATCTAGGAAGCACAGAAAATTCCTCAAAATTGAGCATTATTTATTGTTATATAGTTTTCCACCACTGGTATAATAATTACTGCAGACTTGGTGACATCAAACCACACAAACACGTTTTCTCAAGGCACTCACACCAGGGGCCCAGGAGCAGTGAGACTGGACAGAACCCTGTGTGCCCCTGGCCCTGTGCTTTCTGTCACCTGCACAGCTGTGGCTGAGCCCTGCAGCCTGTGCCTCTCTGCAGTTCTGCCTCCATTCTGTCCAGGTCCTGATTTCCCTCTGCTGGGCACACAGTTTGAGGTGAGCACACGTGCAGTTGCGTATCAGGGTCCCCAGATCATAGGGCTGATATCCCATCCTAGGATCCTTATCTTAATCATATCTCAGTGTGCCCACTTTTTTTCACAGATGGTAATATTCAGATTTCAAAAGTTATGGCTTGGAACTCATCTTTTTTTTAAGGCTTGCAGCTGTTTTATTTACAAGTATACATTCAACACAATGAAATAAACACTGACATACTGAAGCCTAGTTAATAGTAGTGTGACAATACGTATCATTTTGAGGAGTGGAAGGAGGACAGTGGCGGTGGCGGAGGTCCTGAGAATTCGCTACTGAGTGCAAGTACTATAAAATCACCATGTTTCTTCAGAGGCTCTTCAGGTTTTCCTCTGTTGTTCAGTCAGTGGTCTCCATCCATTTGCGAAGGAACATTGGTGCTTCAGCAGTGGCCCTTAATAAGGAACTTGATCCTATACAGAAAATCTTCATGGACAAGATTGCAGAATGCAAGTCTAAGCGACAGGCATCTGGAGGACCTGTTGATACCGGCCCAGAATACCAGCAAGATCTGGAGAGAGAGCTTTTTAAGCCTAAGCAAATGTATGCTAAAGCAAACAGGAACACATTCCCTAGTTTCCAATTTGAAGATCCTAAATTTGAAGTCATCGGCAAACCTCAGGCTTGAAGAAATAGTGTGAAATTGACCTGAATTTGTAGTATAACTAATACATATCAGAATAAACATAATTTCACAACCATCCATCTTCTTTTAATTTAGTTAGGATTTCAAAAAAATTTGATGCTGCTGAACCTAAAAAAAAAACATATGATTTTGATGACTACATTATTTTAAACAACAAGCCACACTGAAAAATTAATGCTGACAAAATTCTTGGCATTAATATTAAGAAACACAGTGTAGAAATTGAAAGTAGGATTGCTTAAAGTTTGCAAATGGAGGTGAACTCATTTGGACAGTCAGAGTTGAACACGGTCTGAAGGAGGAAGGCCTCTGACCCAAGTGATGTCTCTCAGGTTAACAGAAGAAGCAGAGTTTTTCTCTGAGGATGGCACAGCCCTCCCCAAGGGACAGCATTTCCCAGTGTCCTCTGCCACACTTGCTCTCACACCACTGAGCACAAAGTCTTGTCTTGTGAAGCTGCCCCATCCATCTTTTCTGCCTCCAAAATTATCCTTCTGAAAACATCCACCACCATCTGATTTTCTTTAGCAGAAGATTTGAAAACAACTGCATTCCAAGGTTCTGCCAAGGCTTCCCCTTCTTCATAACTGATTACCCTTTCCATATGCAGGTCTTTTTTATTCCCAACCGACGTAATAGGCATTTGCACTTTCCCCCATCATATCTGGCAATTTGCTGTGGATAACTTTACTCACTGCAAAACTTTTTATTGATGTAACAGAATACACAAGAATATAGCCATACTCATCCTGCTCGGCTGTGTCGACAAGCTGAGGATGATACTCATGTCCATTTACCATGGTCACCTTCTTGAAAGTGTTCTCTATGGCTGGATCATAGGAGTTAACAAACTGGCCTTCAACAAACTGAATCGTCAATGATGATTTCCCGACAGACCGGTCGCCCAGGGTGGCGATCTTCTGGGACTAGGACTGCAGCATCTTGGCGACCTCCTCAGCCCTGAGCCAACCACATCAACCACGCGACGGTGATGGCCAGCATCAGCAGTGATAGTGCGGAGAAAAAGCCACATACAGAGCAGCAGGGGTGACAGTGGTGGCAGGCGCGGCTGAGCTAGTTCTCTAGCTCGCTTCTTTGCCCAACGGCCCCGGGAACTCTTCTTTTTGAATAAAAAAAATTTAGAAAAAACTTTTTTTTTTTTTTTAAGGAAAGGCTTCATTCAGCCTGCAGTCTGATAGATTATCCATTTTGAAGACATCTCTGGTGATGTTTCTTTGTTTGCAGAGTGAAGGATTTTGCCAGTTTTGTAGCTTCTTCACACCCATCCCTTGCCCCTCACACACCCCATCTCCACTTAGGATACCAGTAGTTTTCAGATTTCTTGGTCCTGCCCCAGGCCACCTGCCTATTCCCTGAGGTCTATGTCCCCAGGGACTCCTGCCAGTGCTGTGGCATTCCTTCCCTTGGGGGATCTCTCCTGGTGCTGTACACATCTCTCTCAGAGAGATTCTCTTAGGGAGACAGCTCAGCAGACTAAGTGCCTGCTTAGGCAAGTGCAGGGACTGGGGTTCGATCCCTGGCAGCACATGCAGCTCTGAATCCTGAGCTGGCCACCAAGACTAGACATGGTGGTGTATGCCTATAATCCTAGCCCTGGGGAAGCTGAAAACAGGAAGGTAGCTACAAGTCCAAGCTGTGCTGTGAGATGCTGTACCAAATATACATTCTGCTAGGACTCCTTGTCCTGGACAGGTTAACTACTAATCACTGCCCATGGGACCCTAGGGTCTTGCGCTCCTCCTGGGTTTTTCACAGTCTCTAGCTGAACTATGTCATTGACGAGAGCAAAGTGCTACGTCCTAGCACTTGTACTCATGCATGACAATTTCTACAGAAAGGAAAAATTAAAAATTTCTACAAACCATGGTTTTCCCCAAGTCCCCAATCTTGAGCTTTGTTTTCCAGAATAAGAAGTTTGTATCTACTTTCTGTTCATGCTCTTGTTTAGCCTCAGCAAATCAAGAAATCAGGAGTCTCCTTCGATCAGCAGGGCAGAGTGTGTGTAGTAGGTGGGTGACCTGGTGAGCAGCCCAGGACGGCTTCTGAGAACACAGGAGTGGGATATTTGACAGCAAACTCCATGGAAGGTACAATCAGAGGAAGGCCCTGTGAGCCTGACATTCTGTGCCCACCCTGCTCCATCAGTGTAGATGTGGTGTGAGCCCAGGGTCTGATGTAAACCATGTGAGACTTGGAATCTGACCAGTGGGATTCGCGTCCTGCGTCATCCATTGGCAGAGACATGACTCTTTTCAAATTACATCATGGGTGGGTTTCACTATCCCCCTTAGTGAAATGGGCTTAGTAAATCATGTCAGTAGAGAGGGTTCCATGAGCCCACAGCCATCCCAGACCCAGCACCGTCCTGCACTCAGAAGCATCTCTGAATACTCAGGCTCACGCTTAGCTCCAGCTGGGCTTCCTCTGTATTTTCAAAGCTCCAACTAGGACCATAGTTTCACTTAGCTGCATGCGCAAACAGTTGCCATTTCTACTTTAAAACTGTGTGGCAAGTGCCTGCTGCATGTTTTCTCCATTAACCCAGTCTTTTTGTCTTAAAGAAGTAAAATATAGAAATACTTGGGTGTCCATTTGGGTGCCTTTTCTACCTCACTTCTCTCAAAGAGATCTTCTCTAAAGATCCTTAAGGGCCACACAAAACATGCTATGCTGGGGCCGGCGGGATGGCTCAGCGGTCTAAAGTGCCTGCTTAGGAAAGCTTAGGCAGTCGAAGGGAGTGAGGTTTGATCCCTGGTACCACATGTTGTGCCAGCCCTGCCCCCAGGGCAGGCTGAGCCAGCCATAAAAATAAATACATAAAATTATAAATAAAATAAAATAAAACATGCTATGCTGGGCTGGGGAGATAGCTTAGTGGTCTAAGTGTCTGCCTGGCAAGCACAAGGACCTGAGTTAGATCCCCAGTACCACATGCTGTGCCAACCCTGAAACTGGATGTAGTGGCACACATCTCTAATTCCAGTTCTAGGGGAGACTGAGACAGGAGGATTGTTATGCCTCTGGACTGCTTAGTGAGATGCTGCAATAAATAAATAAAATTTAAAAAAATAAAATTAAAGCATACTATGCCTTGTTAAATACCTATGGACAATACATGGTCAACAAAATATTATTTTATGTTTTTAAACTTTATGCATGCAGTGTATTATGCATTTACTTTTTTTTTTTTTTTTTTTTGAGACAGGGCCTCACTATGTAGTTCTGGCTGGCCTTGAGCTCACTTTTGTAGCCCAGGCTGGTCTTGAACTCACACTGATCCTTATAGATCTGGTCCTTAGAGTCAGTGATGCATTTTAGAGATTTATCCCTGAGATTTGGTTCAATCATTTTGACTATATAGGACAACACTCCACTGAATCAAATGCTATTGTTTTTTTATCCATTTCTCTACTAGCAGGTAATGTGCTTGTTTCCAAATTTTTACACTGTTACAAACAACTCTATAGCGACTATTTTTTTAAAAAATGCTTCTTTATTTCCCAGTTATTAATTTGAAAAACACGCACCCAAACATGGAGTTGTCTGGGAGCATCTGAGAGATTTTTGTCTCTCCTGTCTGATGCATCTCGGCCATCATCATCTGTCACACACACACACACACACCACTAGCAGGCAGGAAAAGGTCCATTTCTCCACAGCAGAAGCACATCGTGCATTCTGGTGTATTTAACTGTTTCTTATCTGCTAGGTCCACGAAGAAGAACCACCCAGCCCAAGCTCAGTGTTCAGCTTCCATGTCTTTGATGAGTGGCGGACTCCACGTCTCCCTCAGCAATCGTTTCATTCTACGCCTTGTTCACTGATGTTAAACCTATTGTCTTCATTTTTCTCATGTTTTGCAAATACTTTGCCATTTGTCACTAATATTTGCTTTTTGTGGTGATTTTTTACATAGTCAAATAGTTAGATCAGGAGCTGAAATTTTTAAAATTGTTTAATTGTTAAATTCTGTTCAGCTAAATTCTGCTCTTATGTCTGCTTTGTGAAGGTCACCAAAGGTCACTAATAACAGTCGGTTATGGTCTATGGGGAGCTTGCAGTTCAGTTGTGGGTCAAGATATGTTAAACTAGAATCAATAATAGGAGCTGTCTGTGATGGGTGTCACACACACTTGGCATGAAAAATTGGCGATTTCACTTCAGGCAGCCAAGAAGCTGGGAGCAAAGAGGGAATGTGGGTGCTGAGTCACAGTGACCCGCCTCACTCAGGTGACTCACACTGTGCAGCACACCAGGGCTGGGACGGTCCCCCTATTTAACATGAACTGCATCTTCACAGTTAACTGCATCCTACCAAGATACCCCGGCCTCTCCCCGGAGCCCCCAGCGTGCTTGAATCTGCCTTCTCTGGTTCTTACTGTTTTGTCCCCAGCTCTGTGAGATGCTGCCACTTCAGCCACCAGGGTGCTTCAGATCCTACTGATGCCAACACCAAAGCCCTGGCTGCTGTGGGGCTCCTTGGCCACTGTGGATTCAGCACCGCGTGTTCTTGCCTTGCGTTCTTCTCTGCTCCACCGGGCTCCCCCTGTGATAGAGTTCATTTTCCACAGAAAGCTTTCCTTCACCTCCCAAGGCTTGGTGCTCTGGCTGGGTGCTGATGTCCCCCTTTATTTTTCACAAATGCAAAGAACTACTTTTTGCTCCTACAGTGTCCCTGTCATTGTCAGATCACATGCCTACCATATGCATCTCCAAAGCCCAGGGCCTCAGGGTGCCCCCATTGAAGGGTAACAGCAAGGCCTATTGGGGGGTCAGCTTGGCATTGCCTTCTTCACCATCTCCACCTCTTCTTTCTAAGTCTTTATTTTCTTTCTTTTTAGTTTGAAATAGTTGCAGGCCACAGGATGCTCTAACTATAGTACCGGTAGTCTCTGTCACCAAGCTTCCCTGGGCAAAGATCTTTGGCTTGATGAAGTAAGGACTTTGGCTGGAAACCGTCGGGGAAGTTACAGAGCTTACTTGTGTTTCATCAGCTTTTCCTTGCTTGTGTCCGTGCATGTTTTAGTGTGTAATTCTGTGATGTTTTGTCACATCCTGTGCCATCATTGCAACAAGTCCAGTGCTTTTCCATCACCACCTTACACTCACAAC
>PVJA010043513.1:0-16724 GCA_004027025.1 Myocastor coypus | reverse complement strand
TTTTTTTTTTTTTTTTTTTTTTTTTTTTTTTTTTTTTTTTTTTTTTTTTTTTTTTTTTTTTTTTTTTTTTTTTTTTTTTTTTTTTTTTTTTTTTTTTTTTTTTTTTTTTTTTTTTTTTTTTTTTTTTTTTTTTTTTTTTTTTTTTTTTTTTTTTTTTTTTTTTTTTGTGGGATTGGGGTTCAAACTCATGACCTTGCACTTGCCAGGCAGGCACTTGTGCCACAGAGCTATCTCCCCAGCCCCTTGGAGTCCCTTTTGGTAGTGTACAAATCCCATTCATGAGGGCTCCCCTCTCATGATCTAATTCTCTCCCAGTGGTCCTACTTCCTGATATCATTGCTTTGAGGGTTAAGATTTCAACATAATGAATTTTGGGAAAATAAAGTCAGCCTGTCAGCTTGGATTTACCTTCCAAGTCTCCAAGGAAAGAGGCAGTGGTGAGTGAGCAGGTGGTTTTATCACCCATTTCTCACCGTCCCTCACTGCTATGGTTTGAATCTTTGAGCTGTCCCCTCAAAGCCTAGTGCAGACATGGGGCTTCAAGAGTTTGAAATTAATTCATGATCAAGGCTGAGAATATGGGTTTTAGTACTGCTGGGGTTATGGGTTTCAGTACTGTTCTCTAGCCTGGTACAGAGAGCCTGAACGCAATTTGAGAGAGGCAGACTTCCTCTGTAGCCATTGTCGCTGTCCTCCACTCTGCTCTCTGCTCTTTGCTGCTGCCATGAACAGCTGTTCTCTGCCTTGGAGGCAGCCGAGTATGGACTGAAACCTGCAGTAACTGTGAGCTAATTAAACGTTTCCTTCCTTCATTTTGGGTGTCAGGTATTTTGTTGCAGCAACAAGAGAAGAGTAACAGAGACACTCACTCTACACTCACTGCCCACATTGCGCTGAAAACTGCCCCATCATAGCATCGCTCGATGCCGGTATGACGCCCTGGCTATGCAGAGCTGTGCACCTTATTTGATTTGTAAACTTGATTTGCCTCAATGAAAAAGTAAAAGAAGGAAGAAAATGAGACCTATAGACTCAGGTTGCCATGTCTCTCTCAAAAAAGCATGTGATGAAATTTCTTTTATAATATTTACCATTTAGCTGGGCATGGTGGCACGCGCCTGTAATCCCAGCACTTGGGAGGCTGAGGCAAGAGGATCAGTGAGAGTTCAAGACCAGCCTGGGCTACAGAAGTGAGCTCAAGGCCAGCCTGAACTGCAAAGGAAGACCCTGTCTCAAAAAGACAAAAAAAAAAAAAAAAAAAAAAAAAAAAAAAAAAAAATTGCCATTTGGCTAGAGGTACAGTAGTAGAGTACTTAGTTCACATACGTGAGTTCTTTAGTTCAGCCCCCAGTGCTTTAAAAATACTATTTATCCTGATTAAATAATACATAGGCATAGAAAAATTATATTATACAATAATTATCCTTCAAGGTTGCAGGAAAAAGGAACTCTTCTCCATTGCTGGGTTGGAAGATAAACTGGTATAACCATTATGGAAATCAGTACTGATATTTCTCACAAAACTACAACTAGAAATGTCAGAATTCCTTCTAGGTATCTTCCCAAAAGAGTTAAAAGCATCATGCCACAGTGACATATACATAATCATGTTTATAGCAGCAGATTTTACAATAACTAAATGTTGGAAGCAGCCCAAAGGTGAGCAAATAAAAATGGATTTTTTTGGATATATACAACAAGTAGCAGTCTAGTATAAAAAGGATAAACACGTATCATTTTTACATAAACAGATGTACTTCAAGATCATAATGTTAAGTGCAATTAGTCAGATATGCAAGTTTGAAAATATAGCATTGCTTCTCTTGTAGGAGAGACTCAAAGGACAAATTAATAGCAAAATGTAGGATAGATATTGGGAAGTAGGAAGAACACCTTCAAATGGGAAGGGGATTAAGGAAGAGGGAAGAGAAGGAAGGGAAGATTAAAAAAGAGCACAGAAGGGGAATGGAAACAAAGCTTTTGTAAGTGGGGAGAGGAACAAGAGTTAAGAGGGGAGGGAACTAGAAACAAAGAAGGCTTAGGACGGACTGTGCGTGGGTACAAATTCCCATTGATGAACTTGATTAGTACGTATGGCAAATGTATACAAATAAATGTTAAATGATGTAATAGTGTTAAGATATTGTATCTTATTCTCAATTCCCTTTCCAGGGGTAAATGTTAGTATCAGTAATGCATCAAACCCACAGACACACATGCACGTGTGTACATATGCCGTTCCATATGTTAGTGTTTTTTACTAAGAAGAATATTAGTACACAAACACTTTTATTTAATAAGCTACGTATTCAGTTATGCTGCCCAGGACACCTTAGTCCTTGGAAAAGTGGATAGTTCCTCCACCCTTGGGGTGCAGCAGCATGATCAGTTGAACCAATCATGTAGCAATAGGATGGCTAGTACTTCACACATTTTCCTATGGCTATGTCTATATGGGGTTATTCCTTAAAAGCCATTTCACCTTTTCCTCATGGAAGTCTTTCCACAGTTTCACAAACCACAAAGGCCACCTAAGCATGTGGATTTCAAACTCAACTTCCAGCTGGGTAGGAAAGCTAAGCTTGCTTTTAGGCTTTAACTCAGAATCATTTCAAAGCAAAGCAGCCTTCTTTGTTTATTTTTGTTTGCAGAGAAGGAAATCATAGCATGTGGTATTCAGAGGTGCAGTTTGTGTATAACTGTTCCTCAAATAAATGTGTGACATAAAATACTTTATAAAGAAGTCACATTAAAAATATCCATTGTCTTCAACAGAAATAATCTACCAATGATATTTTAATGGAATAAAATACACACCTAAACCACAGGAGGTGCAGAAGGTGCAGTGCTTGTATTAGAGAGATTGTACTCTCTTTGTAATAATTTTAAGTTTTTAGTCAATGAACCATTGCCTCATCAATTTTCATTTCTTTTTATGTTACTTTGTGGTGGACTGGTGCCAGGTTGACTAAGCCACACATTTAAAATAATTAAAAGTTTCATATTGCAGAAGAAAAATACTGTTGCCTCCACCTTGGAGAGTGTCCTTTTCTCCACTCATTGATCATTTTAATACTGAAAAATAGTAAACTAAAGCAACACCTCAGGCTGAACCATCTTGCCTTAAACATGCAGGAGGCAGCTTGTAAATGTATCAGAGCCCCTGTTTGCAGATCCCATGCCAGAGAAAAAATACTGAGACAACTGAAGGATTTTTAAATTACATTTGCTAAACAATGTTTACATATTTTTAATCTTTTCCAACAATATCTTGCGCTAGAAAGGTGCTTTAATACAAGGGGCAAACACAGTGTAAGTCAAGCTAAATAAAGTGCTCTGTCCTGAGAAGGAGAAATGCCTCTTTTATTTAAAAACAGTAGATGAGGCCTACTAACTTTAATAAGTTCACCTCCTCCTCCCCTGCAGTCTATCCCCACACATTTCTACTTTCTATCTGTGTAAATCATTTCCACAGATGCATTTTCACATATAAATGAATATTTGCATTTATTCATCTAATTGTTAGTGGAGATTCTACAATTTCTGTTCAGGAAAAATGAAAGGATAGAGGAGTTTGAAGGTGTATCATTTTGCTTACTATGGGCCAATGAGATAGCTCAGTGATCTAAAGTGCCTGCTTAGGAGAGCTTAGGCAACTGCAGGGACTGCAGTTCAACCCCTGGAATCACATGTTGTGCCATCCCCACCCCCAGGGCAGTCTGAGCCAGCCATAATATAAATAAAATAAATAAATTTTGCTCATTATGTAAAAGTTAGAGAATAGCAATTCTATCAGAGAATGCCCTTCTTCCCCTCACCACTGGTCAATCAGTTTGCTTTGTCAAGTACGAAGGGAGAGAGTGTGCTCCAAGTCTACTGCTTTATGCTTGGTGAGATGAGATGAGCCCAAAAACTGGACAAAGTGCTCATGGCCTTGGCCAGTGAGTCATAGGCTGGACTCCCTCACATCTCTCCCTGGTCCTGATATTCATGAAGTACATGCAAAATGGACAATAATTACCATAGACTTGATACTTGGGTTTGCAGGAGGCTTTATATTTATATACAAATGATGTCACTTCTGGTCTTCTAAGCCACTTTAAATAAAATAATCATGGCACTCAACAAAGTTCTCATGTGGGGGGAAATGGGAGTTGAAAACATTCACTGTTTTTATGCTGAAATTTCTCCAGAGCCTCTCCTAAAATGTTGTGGTTGGACCTCCAAGTACTCTCTGCTGTGGGACCATCTGATCTTGTGATGCACTGCCAAAGTTTAAACAAAGATAATTAGAAATTTGACTATAGCTTCTTTGTAAAGATACTTTAAAGAATTTCCTAAGGGAAATCTGTGAGAAGTTCAAAGGTATAGTAATGGCTCCATTTACAGTGAGACTTGGACTTTCACTAGAGGGTAGTTTGGACAGAGTGCAATAGTGAAGTCAAAAAGACTTCCTTGAGGCTTAACTTTCTAAATCCCCATCAGTACATCTAGTCTTTTATCTAGATAGGTCAATGGGACCAGGATGTCAGAGAGAGAAGTTACTATTATAAAGGAAAGGAGAAGAAAAGGAAAGTTTCAGGAAATCACATCAGAACCATTCCATTTTTGTTTAGCTTCACAAGACCAGTGTGTTTACTGACTGGAAAGAGTAAAAGATGAGTACAGCGCTTGGGACATGAAGAGAAGACAGTGGGACTTGTGGACTTGTAGGAAATGACTGTGGAGAGGCTGACTATTGGGAAATGGAGGGAATTCCTGGTAGCAAGCTGAGGGTACAGCTGGAGTTGAGGACCATGGCTGAGTGGCCCCAAGGTATAGTTCCAGAAAATTATTTGACTATGAAACTGGAGAAAATGTGTCATAACAAGTCCAGGGTTGAGTTGTCCAAAGCAGACACTAGAAAAGTCCTAGGTGTGAGGAAATTGAGTAAACTGTTGAAGGGAGTATTGCATACAATTAAAAACCTGGAATTTGAGTTAGATCCTAGGATCCAATAAGCAGTTACTTGGGCAGCAGATACCCTTCACCTTTTATGTGAGGTGCCCTGGTGTAGGACTTTACTTTTTCTCTGATCTAGAATATAGACAGATGCTCAAAAAGGGAGGTGTAATAGAAGAAGTTGTATAAATTATACTACCTAGGTAAATATAAATTATACTGCCTTATAAGTCCTTTTACTTTTCAATGATTTTATGAAGCTAAGCTAAATTAGCTCAGATTCTCAAGTATTATAAATGTACTGAAATATTACTGCAACATTTTGTGAGGATTCAGAGTGACCTTATTTTATAAACTTAAAATTAGAACATTAGGCCCAGAAACAGATTTTTATAATTTCTGAATTGAATAATATAAGATCACAATCACATTCACTTAAACATTGAATGTTCTGCCTTTACACAAAAGAATAAAATAAACTGAAGCTGGGATTGCCCCCCAGAAAAGCCTAAAGTATATGAGCAGTGTACTTACAAATGGCAATAATTTATCAGGTGGTGGCTATTTCAGCAACTATGCCTTTTTTACATAGTTAAACAAATTCTGATCTAGGGCATGAGTGTCCCATTAAGGTTTTAGTGGAGTTCTCCAAATACAAGAAATGAAAGTTGTAACTCTGATTGAGTAATTCAGGCTTTCCTTCTCTACATCAAGGCACCCTGGTCTTACATCAATTCCTTGTCTCACTCAACTGCTTAGAAACACATTATCAGCCGGGCGTGGTGGCTCACGCTTGTAATCCCAGCACTTGGGAGGCTGAGGCAGGAGGATTGGTGCAAGTTCGAGACCAGCCTGGGCTACAAAAGTGAGCTCAAGGCGAGCCTTAACTGCATAGTGAGACCCTGTCTCAAAAAGACAAAAAAAAAAAAAAAAGAAACACCTTATCTTCCCCAAGACCAGGAAGCCTGAGAGAGGAGGCTGGCCATCATTTCTACACTCTAAACCTGGGCCTGTTCTTCCCTGTACAAGCCATGAAGAGCTCACAGCATGCTTAACCACAGCTGATCCTGTTCTTTTGGATGGAGTGTGCGGCATACTGGAAAGTGTTCAAAAAGCTCACTTTGTGCAATAAGCATAATTTTAAATTTACAAATAGTTACAGAAAGTGAGTCAGCATGACCTCTGCAATCTAAAGAAAAGGTATGCTTGAATTGTTAATCCTTAGAAACGTGGGATTTATTTTCCCCTGAAGTTTCTGGATGTTAAGAATGGAAATTAAGAGCTATGTCTCTGAGATCTTGACCATAGGGGGTTGTGAGATTCCCTAATTTCATATATAGCTGCCTCATGTTATTGGGTTTTAGCCCCTGGCCTTTCCCACAGAGATGCTGCAAATCCTTCAAGGGTAGGCTTGGTTCATTCACTCATTCTGAGTCTAGTAAAAAG
The DNA here is from genome assembly GCA_004027025.1 of Myocastor coypus. NCBI lineage: Eukaryota > Metazoa > Chordata > Mammalia > Rodentia > Myocastoridae > Myocastor > Myocastor coypus. The sequence continues at coordinate 10,337 of PVJA010043513.1, read as the reverse complement.
AATTTTAAAAGGAGCAAGCTAGGAAACTGACTCCTCTTGTCATCCAGTTTTGGAGATTAGGGAACAGAACATGGGTAGACATCTTTAACAAATCTCGTCTGAGAGGATTCCCCCTGAAGTCTAGCTGAGAAGGATCTTCAGGGATTTGCTCCAGATACTCTTGGCATGGCAAGAAGGAACACAAGATCATGGTGGGTTTTTAGTAGCTGGGGTACTGGGCTAGGTCAGACTCTCTGGGTGAATCTTTCAAAGAGCTTCTGGAAAACTCCTATATTGCTTCAGGAGGCCAGAGGGAAAGCAATAGTTTAGCTTTCATCTTTCTACCTTTTCATCTTAAATTAGTACATTATACTCCTGACTTAATAACATTTAAAATCTGTTACTGGAAGATATGGAACACACTCCTTGACAATGAATTCATGGCCAACTGCTCTATTCTGCCCTCAGTATTGTGAGCCACCAGAAATTTTATTTTATGTCTCTTTCCACTTCTGCTGAACTCTAGTTCCATGGTTTTCTTTGGAAAGCTGTGGTCTCAACTTCCTCAGACAGTTGACCTATGATGGTACTTCCTAGTTTCCAAAAAGCACATTTCTTTTTTGAGTCAGGGACTTGCTATGCTGTTGAGGCTGGTCTTGAGCTCACTTTTTGTAGCCTAGGCTGGTCTCAAACTTGCACTGATCATCCTGCCTCAGCCCCCCTAAGTGCTGGGATTACAGATATGTGCCACCACAGCCCAACCCATTCCTTAATCTTTGTTACCCAAATAATTTACTCTCTAAGCAAGTAGTTTCAGTAATCATGAGAAGCTCTTTCCAGTGCTTGAGGTTTAGGTGTGGTAGGAAGGGAGGCAGGATTTGAAAGGAGAGAGTGACAGTGCTCAATACCTTTTACTACTAGGTGCCATCCTGTTCTCTTGTATTTCTTTGGCTTTCTTGGATTCTTATGGGGGGACTGCACATTATAAAATATACAGCTTTAAGAATCTACACTGTGCTTGAACTCAGTAAATATTTATTGCATGAAGGAATTAGAATTCTCTTCTACCTTCACAGCACAGAGGAGACACTGTTGGGTGACATTCTCTGAGACTCGCTCTGAGGTTTGCACACTGGTGTTAAAGAACTGTCAGAAGCTTAGTCATAAGCATCTCTGATCTAATCCTAGATGACTTGGCCCTAGAGCACAAGAATTTTAATGACATCCCAGAGAAGATGGGAGCAACTCATTGTGGATTCAGTGCATCTTTCCATCTGCTTGTTGTGCTGTCTCCACACAGTGAGTCTGAAGTTGCCGTGTGATCCAGGTGCCACAGTCTTCTCATAAATGGATACAAATCCTTTATTCAGAAGAGATGCAGGCCCAACTGTAACAGACTTACCACTCCTTCAAGGCCAAAAAATATGGATCTCAGGGGCAGGACTTGTAGGAAGCATGAATAGTTGCTGAAGCAATATTTGCTCCAAGTTTTCTACCTATGTAAGAACATCTAAACACAAGCCATAACAGGTACTGATCTCTTCTGAACATTCTGGGCCCCAAACTACCTCAGCATCTGCAGAATCAATCTGAGACAACTATACTGCAGAGGGCTCCCCACAGACTGTCTAACTGAACTGAGTGAGGATGGATGCCTGATATTGCCCAAGCTAGACCAAAAACTCCTATATTGCTTCAGGAGGCCAGAGGGAAAGCAATAGTGTTAATATAAGTCATCTAAGAAAACATACTAGTATTATTTAAGCTAGAATATGACTAGTCTATGATATTTGAATTCAACTTCCCACTCTAACACATGGGCATATGTATGAAACTAATTAGAGTGTCAAAAATATGTACAATAATATGGTAGATCAGATCTGTTAAAATCCTGCAACAATAATTCATCTAAAAATACCAGGAGAAATATATTTTTTTAAAGTCACTTAAGAAAATCACTGGAATTAGTGACAAAAGTGTGTAGGATTACCTAAAACTGCTATCATTTGTAAGAATATCAGAAGAGCTTCATTCTTAGATCTTTCCTGGCAAAATTTTAGTAAAAAATAATATCTAAGGGGGAAAAAAAGAATAAACAAAAAAATAAGCTCAGAGAATTCAGACAGGAAAGGCTGTTTGAGGTTTGATGGGAACAAACAAGTCTGTCCAATATTTCAAGGCTATCAGCCTTGACGATGGAGTTAGGCTTGGGAGGCATAGTATTTGTGTGACATATGATACCCTGGGATAAAAGAAGTCTTGGTTATATGTGGCTCTCAGAAATCAAGTCAAAATCTTTAGAGTAATGCACTCATTACCTAGGCCTCCTACTCCTAAAGAGAAAGTCCCCATAACTGTAAGCCTTCAAAAACAAAACAAAAGTCCAAACACATATGTGAAAAAACAAGCCACTATGAATGAGAACAGAAGGGGTACACAGAACTGTACCCACAAAGAGATATCAGAGCCAAAAGATAAAATGATATGGTTTAATATACAGCCATGTATGGCTTAACAATAGGATAGGTTCTGTATAGTTACATGACTTTGTCATGTATAGCATAGATTGTGCTACATGCAGATGATATTAGCCTACTGCACACCTGGCTGTGTAGTCTAAGCTGTATCTCCTAGACTGTGCATCTGTACAACTGTTACTCAGCTGACACTGTGGGTAATCGTAACACAGTGATAAGTATCTGTGTATCCAAATACAGAGAAGAGGAAAAAAATACTAGTGATAGGAATTTCCTAGCTCTATTGTGTCTTCTATGCAGTTTATTATTGACTGGGACATCACTTAAGGAGCACACAGTTATATGCTTAAAAAGTAAAAGGATTTTTGAAACAATAAGCACATTTGAAAAAGAACCAAATTGCTATTCTAAGAATAAATTTAAGAAACCTTAAATTATTTTTACCTTAAGCTAGACAACCAAGTAGACACGACTAAAGAGAGAATATGGGGCATGTGAACTAGAGAAATGAGTGAAGATACCAAAGAGAGAGGTCAAAGTGGAGTTTTCCAGGATTGTGGAAAATGCATCCCCTGCAATTTAGAAGACCACTATTTCTGTCTGCCAACAGAAACAAAAGAATTCCACAAAGAGAAGCTGGAGCACAGAACAGTAAATCAGACCAAGCAGAGGGTGCAGAAAAGTCAATTTACCAGAGAAGGAATCAGGACCAGATCAAACTTGGGTCAACAGCAATCATAGAGCCTGAGGACAATGGAATTATACTGAAATCTTCAAAGTAGTCAACTGACAGCATAAAAGAAGAAATGTATTCCTAGCAAAGTTATCTTAACAATGGAAAATATTTTCTGTATGCTAAAATATTTCCTGAAGGAGTTTACCACTAGCAAATTCTCACTAGGAAATACTAGGAAATTTTTTTTCTAATATTCTTCAAGTGAAAGGAAAAAAATTTGAGCTAAGCAAGGCAGCTTAAAAGATTGGAGCTGTAAGAAAACATCTGAGCTATATGAAAAGAACAGTCTATCAATGAAATGGTAAGTATCTTACCATCTCTCTTGATAGTATAAAACAATAAAACCTAGCCTGTAGGTTTAGAATAAATATAGCTAAAATTATTGTACAAAGTTGAATATAAGATGAGTAAAGGTCAATTTATTGTGCAATAGGAAAACCAGTTAAATAACCTTAATTATTATGCAATATACATTTACAGATTAGTCATCTGCTAGGATATGAAGCAAGTCTCAATAAATCTCAAGAAACAGTTATATATATTACGTTTTCTGCCCATTCAGTAAAAATGAGTTAAAAATCTCAATAAATTTGAAATAACTATTGACATAAAAGATAAATCAAAAAGGAAATTTGTGGTGGACCACCTGAATGACTTTCCTTGAAAGAAGAACAATTGTCTCCATTTTGGCTGTGCCTGACCCTATCTCCATATACTGATATGTACAGGGCTGGCTACAACTTTTCCTTATCCCTATAATTGTCTTTAAACAATGCATATTGGTCTAACTGAGGTGCTGGTGGTAGTCTCTAAAGATGGTACACATGTTTCCCTGATAATCCATACCTGCTGCTCTTTAATATGAGCCTGGTTGACACAGGATGAAGAGCCAATGTTTCACACTGTGGCCTGGGATGGAGCCTTGAGGTAGTGTCTATGCCTTCCCAAGGCTTGAAAGATTATGTATCAGAGCTGAAGCACCGGACCTCAAAACATTAATACTATCTCAGTTGTGTAATGCAGACTACTCTCTGCACATCCTGCTCAGCATATAACAGAGGTAAATACAGGCCTCCTGCCTAACCCACCTCACAGTGCTCACCTACTTCCTGCCATTCTCAGTCATACATCCTCAAGCCAATCCTCCTTCATGACTGATTAAAACCTGGGTTTGGCCCTGGGTAGAGGCATTTGTTCCAGATAGCCATCACCATGGCAGGACTTAGGACCCCTTAGCTCCTCATAATTATAAATATGCTTTAGTCTTTGTTCTCCCAGTGGATTGCACTAGAAGTGGTAGATTGGAATTAACTTGGTGGAAACTTATCCATGGGATTACAAATATAAACCATAGTGATTGACACATTGTGTCAACTTGTCTGGATAACTCAGCGGCCCAGTTCCCTGTTGGTGGGAGCCCTGCCCAGTGGTTCCTCCTGGAGTGTAACCAGGGCCTGCCTAGGATATGATTGGCTCCTCCCTAAGAGTGGGATCAAGGGTCCACCCTGGGGTATGATTGGTTCCACCCTAGGTCACAATGGGCCCGTGTCAGAATGACTGAGCACAAAGAGACTTTTTAAAAGGCTGAGGAAGGAGTCAAGACTTCACTTAGTCAGAGAAGCTTCAGTCTTCGCATTCAGAGTCTTCAGTCTTCGCATTTGTAGAGTTTATCTTTAAAATGATTTTGACCTGAGATTTTTAACTTACTCTGTTATAGTTACAAGTTTCAAAGATTTTTTCTATTTCATTTAAATTTCTGGACTTCATCGTCTGGCTTGCAGCGCAGACTCTTCAGCCTCCAACTTGGATCTTTTGCCATCCGTCGCAGACTCTTCAGTGTCCATTACAGACCCCTCAGTCTTCTATAGCAGACCCATCAGCCGTCAGATAAAGACTTACACGGAGTGCTGCAGTGAAGGTCAGACCACGGGACAAAATTCTTCAGTCTGGAGCGTGCAGACCCCCTCTGCATGCTTCTTCATCTGACTCTGTGGCTCACTATTGTAAGCCAATCTTATAATTCCTTATAGATTATATATTTTGTGTTAATATCCATTCTTTATATTATATCTGTGCTATTCCTCTAAGTAAAACCCTGACCAATACATAAACTAAGATGAGGATCAGAAAGGGATTTCTACAGTAATTAACATACAGAAAATTAGATAATGAAAGCATTATATATTGAAACATGCATGGGGAATAAAACCAAAGAAGTACTTCAAGGAAAAGATATTATAAAGCATGTGTACTGAAAAGAAGAATGCAAAAAAGTAATGTAATTTCCAAGTTAAATGGTTGGAAAACAACAACAAAACAAAAATGACAAAATAAGAAGGGCAAGAATCAGTGAAATAAACATCCAACAGAAAATTAAAAAAAAAGCATTGGTTGACAGTCTTTAAAACTATTTAAACCTCATGATAATATTTAAAAATACAGAACATACAAATAACAAATAATTTTGTTAATGAAGCAATATTACTATGAATAGGACAAAGACACAAAATATGACAAATGCTATTGGTAAACTTTTTAAAATTTTTTTTGAAAATTTAAATGAAATGGAAAAATCTTTGAAACTTATAACTATGACTGAGTAAGTTAAAAATCTTCTCAGGACAAAATCATTTTAAAGATAAACTGTACAAAAAAATTAAAAAACAGATCATTCCAATTTTTGTTAATACCAGGTACTTAGCAAAAAAAGACAAGGATCTCAGATTCATTCTATGAGGACAGTTTAAACTTTATGCTCAAATAAGTTATGAACAGTATAGCCTTTTGCTAATTAATATAAAATTTTAAAATCTTTCAAAAATTCTGTAAATTATTCTACATTGTGTTTTTCACCCTTTAACACCCCCCCCCCCCCCGTGGCCAGCTCAGCCTGCCCTAGGGTTGGGGCTGGTGCTAGGGATCAAACCGCAGATCCTATGGTTGGCTATGCTTTCCTCAGCAGTCACTTTAGACCATTGAGCCATCTCGCTGGCCCTTAACATCTACTAAATACCATATAAATATTACTTAGAAATATATTAGTTAGGTAAGACAACATTAATGGATCAGGAAGTGACTGCCATAGTAACTAACAAAGACCCTAAGAAAAGGACCCATATCAACCTGCAGGGGTGGCAAACCTGTTAAGGCATATGTGTTAGTTGTTTTTCCTTGAAGACAAAAAAAATGTTAATGTATAAGTTTTTTCTAAACTAAATCCTCACTATTCTGGTTTAATTGCAGTGTTGATACTTTCTGATAAATAAGTGGGCTTGGGGTTATAGTTTGGACTCTTAGTGCTAAAGGGTTCACCATCCCTGCAGTGGATGCTCCAGGTCAAAGCTTGGGGTTAGTCACAGGCAGCAGGAGTCCTTATTGTGCTTTCAGTGGGAAGGAGGGGAGAGGCAGAGCCACTGGGGTCTTGGGATTGCTCAGTTTCACTTTTTTTTTTTTTTCAGCATTCCAGTGAGCTGAGGCTGGGGAGGAGACTTACTGACTGTTTTCCATTGTGTGGTGCTTCCTTCTACCTCAAGTAGGAGGTAGTTTGGACTGTGAGAGTAGATGAAAGAGGTGGTTGAGCTCATGGTCTTCCTACAGGCTGATTTGCCAAGGCAAAGTGCAGCCACAAGAAATCTGCTTGTCCTCTCTGGGAATCATCTCTAGGAGTGAGTCTCTTCTTGGCCAGCAAGGTCCCCAGGTCAAAGCGTGTGAATGCAGACAACACGAGGCACCTTTACCACCAGTGCATCTTATTATAGTCAACAGCATTTTCAATAGTGATGAGGTAAAAGTCACAGCACAATTGCCGTTGCTTAAATATATATTAACTTGGTTATCTGTCTTAGTCTTCTCTCGTTCCTGGGACAAATACCTGACACTTAAATTAGGGAAGGAAGGGGTTATTTAGCTCACAGTTATTGGAGGTTTCAGTCTATATTCAGCTGCCTCCAAAACAGAATATCACATGGCAGAGAGCAATTTTTCATGGTGGCAGCAAAGAGTAAGAGGCTGGAGAGACAGCTCAATAGAATAAGCTCTTGCCTAGCAAAGAGCAAGAGAGAAAGGAGGAGGACAAGCAGCTCAAGCAGCTAACTTCTCTTCCTTCCTTACATTGAAATGCAAATCAACTGCCCCAGGACAGGTGCAACACCCACACCCACAATAATCAATTCCAAATTCCAGAAGCTGTCCCATGACTACATGAGGCTTTGGGGGGACACCTACGCACAAACCATAACATTATCCATGCCTTAAAATGCAATCAAGTTCAATGGTTAGGTTCAGTGTTGCCCTTATGAGACAATTTGATTCAATTCTCATCCAACTCAGTTTGGAATCAGAATCATGGAATGAATGAAGTCTGCAAATGGAAGTACCACTATTCTGAAATTTAAAAATTGAATGGAGATGGTCATTATGTTGTAGGCAGCTGAGTTAGATAGAAACACTATAGGTGCCAGACATGGCAGTGCACACCTGTAAACCCAGCACTTGGGAGGCTAAGGCAGGAGGATCAGTGTGAGTTAGAGATCAGCCTGGGCTAGAGAAGTGACCTCAAGGCCAGCCTGAGCTGTGTAGCGAGACCCTGTCTCAAAAAGAAAAGAAAAGAAAGAAAAAGGAAGGAAGGAAGAAAAGAAGGGAAAGAGAAAGAACAAATGAAAGAGAGAAAGAAAAAAGAAAGGAAGAAAGAAAGAAAGAAAGAAAGAAAGAAAGAAAGGAAAGAAAGAAAGAAAGAAAGCAAGCAAGAAAGAAAGAAAGAAAGAAAGAAAGACTATAGGCAGTCAGCTAGGACTAGGCCTTCAAAGGACTCAATATGAAAGACAAGATAACCTTGCAACTTTGAGAGAGAGACACACCCCAAGTGTGGGCCACAGCTCAAGACAAAAGAGTAGACAAATGTAGCCAAATGTAGCCACATACCTCCCTAGGGATGAACATTAGGGACTGATATTCTAAATAGGTATCAGTCACCTTGAAAAAGCCTGGAAAAGTCACTGTAGAAAAGCCCCAGCTCTGTATTCATGCCCCCTTGTTATGTGACTGGCTTTACCACTTGTTCTTTATTTAATCAGTTTTACCTAAGCAATTGTATTTATGGTCTTACTGGTGGACCATAGTTTTGTCCAACGTCGTATGTGAGTTCCCACATTTTCTACATTAGCCCACTTCACCTCATGATCTTAATCTATAAAAATCTATAAAAATCCCTAGAAAAGACAGATTCCCAGGAAAACCACTCAGGTCCCCTCTGCTCTTAACCTCCATTGTTCCTAAAATTCATTCTTTGTTTTTAGAAATCAGGAACTGGTCCTAAGTATCTTTCAGGGAGGGAGTTTTATTCCCCTATATCCATTAAGCATAAGAAATGCTTAGGCAATTAGCAATAAAAAATAAAATCCAAGAGTACAAGGAGTTATTTTATGCCAATCAATTGGCAAAAATTAAGAAGTCTGACGAAGTCAAGTGCTCCCACATCCTAGAAGAATCTTGTATCTCTTACTAGCATGAATGCAAATTTGAAAGTTAAACTCAACAACTCAGCAGTTCTACACAGCTATACATACCCTATCCCCACAGACCAGAATGTTCATGGTAGTGATATAGGGGAAAGAAATTTCTAAGCTGAAAGCTGTCATGGTTTCGTATTCCACAAAATCTAACAATGAATTTTAGAAACAACAGAGGTTAAGGGCAACATATATTTGTTTAGTGAAAGAACGCTTCTGTCCAAGAGAGGGACAGAAGGGGACTCAAGTGGGTTGTGAAGGAACCTGCCTTTTGTGGGGATTTTTATAGAGTAAAACCACAAAGTGAGGCAGGTCCAGGGTGGGAAACATGGGAACGTGAGGTGGGATGAAACCATTGTCAACCAATAAGATTACAGGCACAATCGCTCAGGGAAAATGGATTAAATCAGGATTGAATGGGGAAGCCAGTCACATAGCAGACAGGCCTGAATACAGGAAAAGAGCCTTCCCATAGGGTTTGGGTTAGTGACTTCCAGGCTTCTTCAAGGTGATCGACACCTATTTGGAGTATGAGTCCCTGAAGTCCACCCCCAGGGAGGTATGTAGCTGCTTTTGTTTAATGTTTTGTCTTGAGATCTGACCGGAAGCTGGAGTGCCTGTGTCTGTCACAGTTGCAAAGGATCTTGTCTTCCATCTTGGGTCCTGTGAGAGCCTTGTCCTGATTGCCTGCCTAAAGTATTTCTCTCTAACTCAGCCTACTACAACAGTAGTGGTGTGGGGTTAGTAAAATCTTGAGGTAATCCCGCATCCATTTGGGTCCTTTGAGAAGCAGACATGAAGATAGAATTAGGAGTGCATAAGATTCTTGGGAACTGCTTGTGAAGGTAAAGAGGAGAAGATGTAGGAATAGATGGAGAGAAATGGCAGAGGCTGATACAAGGCTAACATCTGTGGAAGGACAGAGGAAGACAGAAAATAACTGAGAAGAATTAAGGCTGTCTCAGAAAGCCTCTACCAGGCTAACGGGTGACCTGCAGAGAAGACCTCCTTTGAACAAAAGCAATGTGGCTCACATGCCCTTTTCTGCTCAGCCAGTGGTTGGCAGCAGCCCAAGCCTGGAACCTCTGGACAAATACCGTAATGGAGCTTCACCAGTGGAGGTGCTTAGGTACGCAATAGCAGCAAGTTCTCTTCTCAAGGGAGGTCTGGATGCCACACTTGTACTGCTGCCCCAAATCAAATGCTTATTGACAGAGATGAGATAAACTATGGAACATTCCATACTATATAGTGAAAATGATTAAGGCCAAAAAGATTAAGAACACTATGGATGATAATTATTTACAGTCAAAGGAAAAAGGAAAAGAAAAACTAGTTCCAAAGGACCACCGAGGAAGGTTTGATAAAGTCTAAAAATGAACAAAACTAAATATATATTACTTTAGGTATGCATATATCTGAGATAAAAGATACTCTTGATGTAACAAAAGGAATGATTAACATTAAAAGTCAGGATAAGCCGGGCGTGGTGGCGCACGCCTGTAATCCCAGCACTCGGGAGGCTGAGGCAGGAGGATCGATGTGAGTTCGAGACCAGCCTGGGCTACAAAAGTGAGCTCAAGGCCAGCCTGAACTGCATAGTGAGACCCTGTCTCAAAAAGCAAAAAAAAAAAAAAA
>PVJA010043512.1:0-16586 GCA_004027025.1 Myocastor coypus | reverse complement strand
AAAAAAAAAAAAGCAAATGTTCTGGTTTATTAATACTGATATGTGCAACTTCAATTCACTTCTATTGATGCACAATGGTCCATAGGCAATATATAATACATCAAATAATGATGTCTAGCTTCCTGGAATGGTCATGAAGGAATTTTTATCCCACATGCTCTCCTCACCATGAAACATGGAAGCCCCTCTCACTGCCAAGTTAGGTCTGTGACTTCTCCCTTGAATCTGAAAGTGAAGCACTGGGACCACAATGCTATGTTAGAAAAGGACAGAGCCAGGCATGGTGGCAGGGGTACACACCATAGACCCAGCACTTGGAAGTCAGCCCCAGGAGGATTACAGTGAGTTTGAGGACAGCCTGAGGCTTTGGAGAGACAGGGGGAGGGGAGAGGAGAAAGGGGAGAGGGAAAGGAGGTAATGGCTTCTTTGGGTTCCTCTTGGAACCCAGAGCCATGAGACAAGCCCAGACCATATGGAAAAGCTGTGGGTAGGCACCTGGAAGATGGCACAGGCTGAGGTCCCAGCTAAGTGCCAATCCTGGGCAACCTCCAGATGCCAGAAGAATCTGGAATGCACAGGCTACTCTGCTGCCTTCTGCTGCCCTGCTATGCGACAGACCCTTTGTCCTCAGTGTTTTCCTTCTACAGTGCCTCCTGGCCTTGAAGGGAAAACAGTGGTACCTCAAATTTCTACCTCTGGAGACTTCGGGAAAGACAGCAGAGAGGTGAACGGCTGACAAAACGACCTAAGATGTGGTGTTCCAAGGCTGGAATATAGCAACAAGGGGAATAAATGCAGGAGTGAGTGCAGGTCCTGGGGACCCAGCAAAGATCTGTAGAGGAGACTGAAGCTCTTGGGAAGACCAGAGGGAGAGCTCAGCGCACGCAAGAGCAGGCAGCAGCATGAGCAGCACTTTCTCCCTGAGCCCCAACTCTGCCTGGGGGGTTCGGCTTCAACCTGCAGAAGCATGGGGGCTATGGGCAACCCCAGGGCCTTCACAGAGCAGCGCACCAGGGAGGCCGAGCAGTGGACACAGTGGTCTCCAGTGGCTGCTGAGTTATCCAGGATCGGATGTCCCCAGCAGAGGGCAGGTGGCCCACAGCCATCTTGGAGAGAGGCCAGGGAGCTCAGAACTCAGCGCAGCTGCGGACGGGCTCCATCACACGGCTCCAAGCACTATAGTGAGGCGGAACTCAGTTTCAGTCAGCAGCAGGTATAGGAGCCAGAGTTCAAACTCGCAAGAGGCGCTCAGCGTTACAGGCTGAACCACCAGGTGCTAACAGCACAGGCGTGCTGGGATTAGCCACTGTCCCAGCTGGCTTGCTGGAATTAGTCATCAGAGATCTGGGCTCTGTCTGCTCACTGTCTGGGTGGCAGCAGAGATGTGCTCTGAAATGGATATTTTTACTTTGATTTTTCTTGTTGTTTTTATAAGTGTATTGAGATTTTTTTTTTTTTTTTTTTTTTTTTTTTTTTGTGGGACAGGGGATTGCACTCAGGACCTTGCGTTTACCAGGCAAGCGCTCATTCCATTGAGCTATCTCCCCAGCCCCTATATGTGTAAATAGTTTTCAGTTTTATTTATTTATTTCTTGGCAGAGCCAGCATTTAACTCATGACCTTGTACTTGCCCAGCAGGAACTTGGGTCATTGAGCTATCTCCCCAGCCCCTTCAGTTTTTTGTAGTTGTTGTCCTTATTTTATTTCTTCTGTCTTTTCTGTCTTCAAGTTTTCCAGAGTTGGCATAATCTTCTTTTGTACTCCAGTCTTGCTTCTAATCTCTTCCCCTATTTCTCCTTTTTTTTTTTTTTACCTGTAACCTTCTGTATTTATTTTTTAATTTTTCCCTAAACGTACAAAAATGTACTTTTTCCCTTTAACCATATAGTTCATACAGTTAAAGGTGGCAAATTAATACCACAGTTTGTGACTTTATCTTTTTTTGTGTGTGTGGTACCAGGATCAAACACAGGACCTTGCACTTGCCAGGCAAGCATTTATTCCACTCAGCTATCTCCCTGGTCCCTTAGTTTGTGACTTTATAAGCTGATTCAATGTTCTTCTTATTGTGGACTGTCATGTTAGCCTCGGTGACTTTAATTGTTCTAATCAGTTTTTCTTCCTTGTATGCCAAGACTGAGATTGCTTAAGAGTCATAAACAATGCTGTAAGTCAGTGCTGAAGAACCAGGGGCGGGGCCAAGTAGGCAGCAACTTCTCCCCACTAGATTCAAGAAGGAGAGTATTGCAACGAACTCTCTGAAGTGGTAATAGGGCAAGAAACAAAGCAGATGACAGAGGCTCCATAAAAAATCAGAAATAGGGCCCGGTAGGATGGCTCAGTGGTCTAAAGCGTCTGCTTGGGGAAGCTTGGGCGGCTTCAGGGACCGCGGTTCGATCCCTGGCACCACATGCTGCGCCAGCCCTGACCTCAGGGCGGGCTGAGCCGGCCATAAAAAAATGAGTGAATAAACAAACAAAGGTTCTGAAACAAGAATAAAAATAATAAATAAAATAAAATAAAATTTTAAAAAAATCAGAAATAATCTCTCAGAATAACTTCAGAGACAGTGATCATAATGAAAGGCACAGTTAGAGACTCTAGAGCAGATACAGATTCTTTCTTCAGATGTTTTTAAAATTAGAGAAGCTTAGGAAAATGATGGAAACCATGAATGCCCAACATAGAGAAGAAATGGAAACCATAAAATAGATTCAAGCAAATACACAACAGAGGGGCTGGCGTGATAGCTCAGCGATCTAAAGCACCTATTTAGGTAAAGTTAGGCAACTACAGGGACTACAGTTTGATCCTCAGCACCATGTGCTGTGCCAGCTCCACCCCCAGGGCAGGCTCAGCTGGCCATAACATAAAATTAAAAAAAAAAAAAAAAAAATACACAGTAGACTAAAAAATTCCACTGAAAATATCCACAGCACAATATACTAATATGAAGACAGAATCTCAGGTTAGTGATCATGAAAAAAAATTTTTTTTTTCATATTTTGTTTTTTAGGGAAGGGTCTACAGGGTGTTCAGGGTCTCACTACTAGATTGGACTTATAGTGACCCACCTGTTTACAGCCTCCCAAGAGCTGGGATTACAGGCCAGCACCACCATGCCCAGTCTCAATAGTCTTGATGATATCTCAGTGCACCCCGGAGTGGGGGCAGGGCTGGCTCAGCATGCCCAGGATCAAACCCCTGGCTCCTGCATCTGCATGCAGGCACTTTCATCCACTGAGCTATTTGGCTGGCCCTCTTTATTTTATGAATTTAGTTATTTAATGTATTTAGGACAAGGTCTACAGGGTCTTACTATGTAGATTGGATATGCAGTGATTCTCCTATTTTTCAGCCGCCCAAGCTCTGAGTTTACAGGGGCACACCACCATGCCTAGTCTCAACCGCTGTCTCAGTGCACCCTGGGGGTAGGGCTGGCACCACATGCCAGGGATGGAGCCCCATGGCACTCTGCCTAAGCAGATGCTTTAATCTGCTGATTCTGCCTCAGCCTCCCAAGTGCTGGGATTACAGGCATGTGCCACCACGCCCAGCTTAGAAAGCTTTCTTTTAAAAAGCAGGAGAAAACACACACACACACACACACACACACACACACACACACAATCAATCCAACAGCTGCTAGATGATGCAAAGAAGAATAATGTGAGATTGACTGGAGTCAATGAAAAAGCAGGAGACAGTACAACCCACATAAAAAAATCTGTTCACAGATATAGGAAAAAGAATTTGATGTACAAATAACTGAGGTTACTGAACACCAATTAGCCATGATTAAAAAAAATAAAAAACCAACAAGGTACATAACAGTCCAGATTCCAGAAATTCAACACAAGAACAGAATTTATTTGTACCAGGAATCAGACTCAGGACCTTGCACTTGGGAGGCAGGTGCAGTGCTGCTGAGCTACATCCCTGGCCCAAAGAACAGAATATTAAAAGCTGTTAAAGAAAACAATCAAGCTAGGTGTGGTGGCGCACGCCTGTAATCCCAGAACTTGGGAGACTGAGGCAGGAGGATCAGTGTGAATTCGAGACCAGCCTGGGCCACAAAAGTTGAGCTCAAGGCCAGCCTGAACTGCATAGTGAGACCCTGTCTCAAAACACACACACACACACACACACACACACACACACACAAATCAAATCACCTATAAAGAAAGCCCATCAGGAGATAGCTCAATAGAATAAGAGCTTGCCTGGCAAGTGTAGGGTCCTGAGTTTAATCCCTGGTACCAAAAAAAAGAAAGCCCATCAGAATCACAGTAGACTTCTCAACACAAACCCTCAAGTCAATGAGAGCTTGGAATGAAGTATTTCAAGTCCTAAAAGAAAACAACTTCCAACCAGATTGATGTACCCTGCAAAACTATCAATCAAAATTTACAGAAAATAGACCACAGACTAGCTCATAGACATGCTTAAGGAAATGCAAAGGAATTGAAAGTATCCCATTGAGATTATCAGACCATAGTGTGATGAAATGGGAAACCCATGACAAAAGAAACACAAGAACTTCATAAACATATGGAAATTAAATAGCACCCTCCTGAACAACCAAGGGGTCAGATGAAATTGAAAAACTTAAGACAGTTCCTATAATTAAATGATAATAACAATGCAACGTACTGAAACTCGTGGGATACAATGAAAGCAGTCCCATAAGAGAAATTTTTGTCAGTGAATACCCGTATCAGAAAAAGAGCAAGCTCAAACAACTAACTTAATGTTAAACCTCAAACTTCTAGAAAAAGAAGAGCAGGCCAAGCTCAAGGCTCATACAAAGGAAGAAATTATGAAAATTAGAGTAGAATTAATGAAATGGAAAATAAAAAATACAAAGAATCAATGAATGGAAGCATTTATTCTTTGAAAGATTAAATAAAATCTATAAATCCTTAGCCAACCTTATCAAAAAGCAAAGAAAAATTCAAATCCATATACTTATGAATGAAAAAGGAAAAAATCACAGCAGACCCTCCAGAAATCAAGACCATCAATATTTACTTTGAGGCTAGGGATGTAGCTCAGCAACATAAGCACCTGCCTGACAAGCACAGGGTCCTAAGTTCAATCCCCAATACCAAAAAACAAAAAAGAGAGAGAGTGAGAGAGAAGGCCATATCCAATACTTAGTCTAATAACCACTATTTTAATAATATGGAAAATGCAGAATAAATGGACAAACTCCTAGATAAATATGTTACAAAAGCTGAATCAAGAAGATATAAAAATCCTACATAAACCATTATCAATCAAAGATATAATTAAAAACCTACCAACAAAGAAACACAAAAAAAGTCTACCAACAAAGAAAATCCCAGGCCCTGATGGATTCATTGCTGAATTCTACAAGAAATTTAGAGAAATACCTAATACCACTACTCTCAAACTCTTTAATGAAACTGAAAAGGAAAGAACACGACCAAATTTATTCCTGGGGGCTGGCCTGATAGCTCAGTGGACTAAAGCACCTGTTTTGGCAGAGTGTGGCAGTCATCGCAGGCTGCCCCAATCCCCAGGGCATGCTGACACAGCATTTGAGACTGGGCATGGTGGTACCTGTCTGTAATCTCAGTGCTTGGGAGGCTGAAAACAGGAAAATCACTACAAATCTAACCTACGTAGTGAGACCCTAGAGACCCTGTCCTAAATACAGAAAAAAAAAAATTCATTCCTGGCAGCATTAGCCTGATGCCAAACCAGAGGACTCAACTGAGAAAGAGAACTACAGGCCATCCCCCTAATGAATACAAATGCAAAACTCCTCAGGAAGATCCTGACACACAGAGTGCAACAGATCATTGAAAAGATTTTGTATCAGGATCAAGGTGGATTCATCTCAGGGATGCAGGGATGGTTCAACATACGTACATCAGTAAATGCAATACAGCACCTTAACAGAGTCAAGAGCAAAATCCAAATGATCACCCCAGTGGATGCAGCTGGGCAGGGGTGGTAGCACAAGGCTGAGGCAGGAAGATCACTGCATGTTTGAGACCAGCCTGGGCTACAAAGTGAGCTCAAGGCCAGCCTGAGCTGTATAGGCAGACCCTATCCAAAAGAGAAAACAAAACAAATAAAGTGAGTTCAAAAGCCACCCTGCCCAAGGCCTGCCATCCTGCCAAGCTGACCCCAGCCCCAGGGAGCACTGAGACAGCTACTGAATCTGGATGTGGTGGCGCCTGCCTGTAATCCCAGCTCTTCAGAAGCTGTAAACAAGAGGAACACCACCAGTCTGATCTAGCAGTGAGTCCCTGAACACCCTGTAGACCAGTGGTTCTCAACGTTTCTAATGCTGTGACCCTGCAATACAGTTCCTCATGTTGCGGTGACCCCAAACCAAAAAATAATTTTGGTGGCTACTTCAAATTACTAATTCCAATAACTAACATTTCACCATGGCATCGCATGGGCTTAAATATGTATTTTCTGATGGCTTCAGGTGACCCCCGTGTTTTGGTCGCTCAACCCCCACTGGGGTCTTGACCCACAGGTTGAAAACTGCTGCTGTAGACTCCTCCCTAAAAATACAAAAAAAAAAAAAAAAAGCCACCTGAACTATATCATGAGACCCTGTCTCAAAAACACACACAGGGGAGATAGCTCAGTAGAATAAGTACCTGCCTGGAAGCACAGGGTCCTGAGTTCAATCTCCAGTACCACCAAACACACACACACACACACATACACACACACACATACAAAGCCAGGTGTGGTGGTGCACACATGTAATCCCAGCACTTGGGAGGCTGAGGCAGGAGAATCAATGTGAGTTTGAGACCTGCCAGGGCTACAAAAGTGAGCTCAAGGCCAGCCTGAACTGCATAGTGAGACTCTGTCTCAAAAACACAAACACACACACACACACACACACACACACACACACACACACACACACACAAACTCTGCACAGAGAAACTCCCAACAGAGTGAATAGGCAACCCATAGTGTGGGAAAAAAATGTATGCCAGCTGTTCCTCAGACAAGGGATTACTACCAAGGGCATAAACAACTCAAAAGAATAGACATCCCCCCAATTTAAAGAACCAATTCAAAAATGTGCATCAGATATGAATACATACTTCTCAGATGAAAATGTAAAATAGCAAAAAAAAAGGAGGGCCAGTGAGATGGCTCAGTGGTTTAAAGTGAGTGCCTGCTTAGGAATGCTTAGGCAACTGCAGGGAACATGGTTCAATCCCCAGCACAACATTCTGTGCCAGCCCCACCCCCAGGGCAGGCTGAGCCGGCCATGATATTGAGAGAGAGAGAGAGAGAGAGAGGCAAATTAAAACAATACTGAGATTCCATTTCACCCTGGAAATGGCTGTTATCAAGAAATCAACAGGTGGTGCACGCTTGTAATCCCAGCACTTGGGAGGCAGAGGCAGGAGGATTGGTGTGAATTTGAAACCAGCCTGGTCTACAAACATGAGTTCAAGGCCAGCCTGAACTGCATAGCAAGGCCCTGTCTCAAAAATACAGAAAGAAAGAAAGAAAGAAAGAAAGAAAGAAAGAAAGAAAGAAAGAAAGAAAGAAAGAAAGAAAGAAAGAAATTGACCAATAACAAATGCTAGAGGGGCTGTAGGGAAAAAGGAATCCTTCTCCACTGTTGGTGGGAGTGCAGGCTGGTGCAACCATTATGGAAATTAGTGTGAAGATTCCTCAAAAAACTAGACTAATGGGCCGGCCAGTTAGCTCAGAGGATTAAAGCATCTGCTTAGGCAGAGGCAGGAACTGGGATTTGATACCCAGTATGCTGTGCAGGCCCCCAGCTCTTGCGAGGCTAAACAGAGGCAGATCACTCTGAGTCTGATCTGTTTAGTGAGAACCTATACTAAATACATATAAAAACACCTAGCGGGCCTGGCGGAATGGCTCAGTGGTCTAAAGTGCCTGCTTGGAAAAGCTTGGGCAGCTTCAGGGACCGCGGTTCGATCTCCAGTACCACATGCTGCGCCAGCCCTGCCCTCGGGGCGGGCTGAGCCGGCCATAAAAATGAGTGAATAAACAAAGGTTCTGAAACAAGAGAAAAAATAAAATAAAAATTAAAAAAAACCAAAATAGCCGGGCGTGGTGGCGCACGCCTGTAATCCCAGCACTCGGGAGGCTGAGGCAGGAGGATCGGTGTGAGTTCGAGACCAGCCTGGGCTACAAAAGTGAGCTCAAGGCCAGCCTGAACTGCATAGTGAGACCCTGTCTCAAAAAGACAAAAAAAAATAAAAAAATAAAAAAATAAAAAAAACCAAAACACCTAGCACCAGAGGTCCCATTTGACCCAGCTATTCCCCTACTTGATAACATCCTGAAAGAATTAAAAGCATCATACCACAGCATGAGTTCACAGTGGCATGGGTTGTAACAGCCAGATGTTCATCAACCAATGAATGGTAAAGTAGATGTCGTTTTTTTATACAGTGGAGTGCTGCTCTAGCGTACAGAAGGATGAGCTTGAGACGTTACTGCTAGCTACATGGGTGCACCCTGAGACCACACTCTAAGTGAAATAAATCAGACACATGATTATTTCTCTCATGAGAAATCAGAAGTATAAATAAGGACCAAAATATATAACAGATATTGGGAAATGGGAAGAAAATGTTCAAATGAGAAGAAAAATAAGGGAGGAAAATAGGAAAGGAAAAAATGGATGCTAGCCAGGCGTGGTGGCACACGGCTGTAATCCCAGCACTTGGGAGCCTGAGGCAGGAGGATTGGTGCGAGTTTGAGACCAGCCAGGGCTACAAAAGTGAGCTCAAGGTCAGCCTGAACTGCACAACAAGACCCTGTCTCAAAAAGACAAAAAAAGAAAAAATGGACATGAAAGAAATGAGAGTGGGAGAAAAAATGGGAATAAGGCTTTTGTAACTAGTAAGGCGAAGTGGGGGAAAAAGCAAGATAAATTATGTATAAATTCCCTATGAGTGTGATCATTACGCATACTTAAAATGTACCAATAATTTTTTTTTTTTTTCAGGACTGGGGTTTGAACTCACAACCTTGCATTTGCCAGGCAGGCACTTGTGCCATGGAGCTATCTCCCTGGCCCCTTGTACCAATAATCTTAATTTACCAAAAAAAGATCTATGTACAGGTACAAATTCCCTATGATATACATTATCATCATGTATACCTAAGAGGAAATAGTTCAGTAGAATAAGCTCTTGCCTGGCAAGCATAGGGTCCTGAATTCAATCCCTGGTACCACCAAAAAAATAAAATAAAATAAAAATAAAAATAAAAAAGAGGTCACCTAACAGTTCATCATTGCAGCCCCAAGACAGCCATGTAGCAGTAACAGCCTAAACTGAGCCCTGTCAACCCCCATGACCATATGAAAGATAGTAAAATGGTTCTTCATTTAGGCAACTTAGCTTTGGAGTGATTCATTAGGTAAAACAAGAATGACAGGGCCACACGATACCCACACTGGGGCTGTTAGGCCACCTGGACTCTGTCCAAGTCTGTGCGGTTGCACAGTGCGCTTCTCAGAGAGATCTCGGATGCGTGCGCCCGGATGCGCTCTGTGTTCCCGGTGCAGGGGCTGCTGAAATGGTGAGCATGTCAGTTTAGCAGTCACAGTTTTCCCCCAAAGTGTCTGGTATAGCTTACATCTTGTTAGCAGTGTATATAGCTAGGAACAGCACCAAAGACTCCCTGACCCTCGAGTTGCAAAGATTTTTGCCAGTCTGAGTGTACAGTGGTCCTACTATGTATCTTTTTTGTTCAATTTTGCTTTTGCCTTTTTGAGACAGGGTTCCCCTGTATAGTTCAGGCTTTTTTTGGTCTTTTTGAGACAGGGTATCCTTATGCAGTTCAGGCTGGCCTTGAGCTCACTTTTGTAGCCCAGGCTGGCCTTGAACTTGCTCTTATCCTCCTGCCTCAGCCTCCTAAGCACTGGGACTACAGGTGTGCACCACCCTGCCCAACTCAATCTTTTTTTTTTTTTTTAATTTTATTTATTTATTTATTTATTTATTTCTTGTTTCAGAACCTTTGCTTGTTTATTCACTCATTTTCATAGCTGGCTCAGCCCACCCTGAGGGCAGGGCTGGCGCAGCATGTGGTGCCGGGGATCGAACCGCGGTCCCTGAAGCCGCCCAAGCTTTCCCAAGCAGGCACTTTAGACCACTGAGCCATCCTGCCGGGCCCCAACTCAATCTTCTTGAACTTTAAATTATGAACTGTTTGAGGGGGCTAGGGAGATAGCTCTGTGGCACAAGTGCCTGCCTGGCAAGTGCAAAGTTGTGAGTTTGAACCCTGGTCCCGCAAAAAACAAAACAAACAAATAAATTATGAACTGTTTGAATAAATTAATCCCCAAATACATAGATGTAATTAAATTAGTGCTCTTTGCTTTAAAGATGCTTTATATATTAGAGTTTCACATTAAGATTTCCTTTTTTTTTTTTCTTTTTGAGACAGGGTCTCGCTATGCAGTTTGAGCTGGCCTTGAGCTCACTTTTGTAGCCCAGGCTGGTCTTGAACTTGCACCGATCCTCCTGCCTCAACCTCCTGAGTGCTGGGATTACAGGCGTGTGCCATTTTTGGTTTTTAAGGAAGTGTTAGTCAAGCAGCAAAAAGTATATCTCATGCTTCAATCTTAGTCTTCTCTCTTCTACCCCCCAACCCTCATTGCTTAGAACCAGAACTCAGGGGATCATGAATACGAAGTGTGGGTTCTTTTTTTAAAATTTTTTATTTTATTTTATTTTTTTCTTGTTTCAGAACCTTTGTTTATTTATTCATCCATTTTTATGGCCGGCTCAGCCCGCCCCAAGGGCAGGGCTGGCGCATGTGGTGCCAGGGATCGAACCGAGGTCCCTGAAGCCACCCAAGTTTTCCCAAGCAGGCGCTTTAGACCACTGAACCATTCCGCCAGGCCCCGAAGTGTGTGTTCTGAACTACCAAGATCTTGGTGTTTCTGATTGGGGCATGTGCACATGTGCACACGCATGTGTGTATGTGTGTGTGTGTGTGTGTAACAGAGATCAAACCATGGCTATGGTTTAATACTCAGACCTTTTTATTTTTATTATTATTATTTTTTTAATTTTGAGATAGTCCTACTAAACTGCCCAGCCTGAGCTTGAATTTTGGGTCCTATCTCAGCCTCCCAGGGCACTGCAATCGCAGGCGCCTGCACCACCACTGGCTAAGATCTTGATGTCTAATACTCTTGCAATGAAAGGATCCAGCCTTTCTGAATAAAGGAGCTGCCTCTAGGAAGGGGGCAGGCAATCTGCGCTGGAGATTCATGTGTCAGGAAGGGTGCACTAAAAAACAAACATGGGACATGACAGTCCAAGCCGGCAATCCCAGTACTGAAGTAACTGATGCAGGAGGACTGCAGCAAATTCTGGGCTACGCAGTGGGTTCAAGGCCAGCCTGGGCTACATAGCAAGACCCTGTCTCAAAAACAAAATAGGCAGGACATAGTGGCATGGGACAGTAATCCTAGCTCTCAGGAGGCTGAGACAGGAGCTCACCATGAGTCAGAGGCCAGACTGGGCTACTTTCTTTTTTTTTTTTTTTTTTTTTTGCCTTTTTTGAGACAGGGTCTCGCTATGCAGTTCAGGCTGGCCTTCAGCTAACTTTTGTGGTCCAGGCTGGTCTCACTTGCACTGATCCTCCTGCCTCAGCCTCCCAAGTGCTGAGATTACAGGCATGTGCTACCATGCCCCAGTTAAGACTGAGCTACACTGAGGCCCTGTTTTGTTTGTTTGTTGAGATTACAAGCACCATTCCTCAGGTAAAATTGAAAATTTGTTACCTAAGTAAGTCCCAATTTAGAATTTATGAAAGAAAAGTAAACTCATATCTCCATCCAATGATCTTGGTGGAAAACTCCAAATGAGGAACAAATGGAGGTTATGAGCAGAAGAGATTTATTGGAGGGAAAGAGAGCTCTTGTCTGAGAGAGGAACAGGAGGGGGGTCCAAGCAGGTTGTCCCCTGAGGCCCTGTTTTTTGTTTTTAAGATTTTTTTTATTTATTTCTCTTAAATCTCATTATTTGTGTTATGGCTGGCTCAGCACCCCCTGGGATATGGGTATGTACCACGTGGTGCCAGGGATCGAGGAGTGGTCACAGCGCTTGCCTTAACTTTCCTCCGCAGGCACTTTAGACCACTGAGCCATCTCACTGGCCCAAGGCCCTGTTTTTGTTTTTTGTGGGACTGGAATTCAAACTCACGACCTTGCAGGCACTTGTACCACAGAGCTATCTCCTCAGCCCCTGAGGCCCTGTTTAAAAAAAAAAAAATCATAGATGTAACATAAATGTAATATGGTATATCCTGGACAGAATTTTGGGACAAAAGGGAAAAAAAAAAAAACAAAAAACAAAACATTAGGGGCTGGGAATTTGGCTCAGCAGTAGAATGCTTGCCTAGCAAGCTGGAGGCCCTGGGTTCAATCCTTAGCACCAAAAACAAAAACAAAACAAAACAAAAAATCAGATAAAATTAAGGCATTCTAGCCGGGCGTGGTGGCTCATGCCTGTAATCCCAGCACTTGGGAGGCTGAGGCAGGAGGATTGGTGCGAGTTCGAGACCAGCCTGGGCTACAAAAGTGAGCTCAAGGCCAACCTCAACTGCATAGCGAGACCCTGTCTCAAAGAGACAAAAAAAAAAAAAAAAAAAATTAAGGCATTCTGAATAAACTGTGGGCTTTAGTTAGTAGTAATTGATATTAGTTCATCAATTGCAATAAACATATAATACCATGCAATATGCTAATCATAAAGAAAACTGAGTGTGAGATTCATGATAACTCTAGGTACTTCTTTTTGGTTTTGTTTCTTTGCTTTTTGGTTCTTCATACAGTTTCACTGTGCAGTTCAGGCTGGCCTTGAACTTGTGTTGTTGCTCCTGCCTCTGCCTACCACCACACACAGTTCTACCAGCTTATTTTCTATAACTGTAAAACTTTTCCAGGGCTGGGGAGATAGCTCAGGGGCACAAATGCCTGCCTGGCCATTGCAAGGTTCTGACTTCGATCCCTGGTTCTGTAAATAAATTAATTAATTTAATTTAATTTAATTAAACAAAACTTTTCCAGGACAGGCATGGTGACACACATCTGTAATCCCAGCACTTGGGAGGCTGAGGCAGGAGGACTGGTGCGAGTTTGAGACCAGGCTGGGCTATAAAAGTGAGCTGAAGGCCACCCTGAACTGCATAGTGAGACTATCTCAAAAAACAAAAACAAAAAAAAGCTAGAAAAGACAGTGCATACCTGCAATCCCAGCATCTTGGAAGCACCAGAAGCAGAACTACTGAAAACATAAGTAGGCAACTTAGACCCCATGTCAAAATCTTAAAATATATGCATATATTTGGAGACAGAGTCTGATGGTATAGTTCAGGCTGGCCTGGAATTCACAACCCTCCTGCCTCAGCCTCGGATGTGTGCTATGATTATAGGTGTACATTGGGTGACACTGTTAAAAATTTATTTTTATTTATTGTATTTATTTTTTGGTACCAGGAACCAAACTCAGGACTTCGTGCTTGCCAGGCAGGCACTGTGTTGCTGCACTATATCCCTGACTTAAAAATTTTCAGAAAGGGGGCCCGGTGGGATGGCTCAGTGGTCTAAAGCACCCGCTTGGGGAAGCTTGGGAGGCTTTAGGGACCGCAGTTCGATCCCCAGCACCACATGCTGCGCCAGCCCTGCCCTCGGGGCAGGGGAGCCCGCCATAAAAATGAGTCAATAAACAAAGGTTCTGAAACAAGAATAAAAAAATAAAAAAAAATTTTCAGAAAGGGTGAGATATAGCTCTGTGACTGCCGTGGGCTCAACATTCAGTACCAAAAATAAAATAATTTTCAAAATGAAAAGGCTGAGCCAGGTGTGGTGGCGCACTCCTGTAATCCCAGTACTCAAGAGGCTGAGGCAGAGAATCACTGAGAGTTCAAGACCAGCCTGGGCTATAAAGTGAGCTCAAGGTTAGCCTGAACTATATAACAACACCCTGTCTCAAAACAGAGGCTGGGATGGGGGAGAAATAAAAATTAAATGTGTTGCATACATGTTTCAACTTTAAACATATATTGAACTTTTTAGGGTTTTTTGTTTTGTTTTGTTTTGTTTTTTTGAGACAGTCTTGCCGGGGAAATAGCTCAGTAGAATAAGCACTTGCCTGGCAAGTGCAAGGTCCTGAGTTCAATCCCCGGTACCACGGAAAAAAAAAAAGAAAGAAAAAAAAAGAAGAGAGACAAGATCTTGCTACATATTTCAGGGCCTTGAACTCACTATGTAGCTCAGGCTGGCCTGGAACCATGGCAATCCTCCTGACTTAGCCTCCTTGAGGGCTCGGATTATACTAATGACTAGGCATGTCATCCCAGGCATGTGCCATCACATCCAGTAGGCTTTTTTGTTTTTCTTCTTTCTGATAGTCTCGACTCATTCTGTAGCCCACATTGGCCTTGAACTTGTGGCAATCTTCCTGTCTCATACTCCCAAGTACTGGAATTACAGGTATGCACAATCACTCCTGGCTTTAAAATAAAGCGGTTTTAGCCGGGTGTGGTGGCGCACGCCTGTAATCCCAGCACTCGGGAGGCTGAGGCAGGAGGATTGGTGCGAGTTCGAGACCAGCCTGGGCTACAAAGGTGAGCTCAAGGCCAGCCTCAACTGCATAGCGAGACCCTGTCTCAAAAAGACAAAAATAAATAAATAAATAAATAAATAAATAAATAAAATAAAGTGGTTTTGATGGTGGACCCTCCCCTCCACCCTGTCCTACAGAATGAAATCAGCGCCTTGTACTTGCCAACTAAGAGGTCTACTACTGAGCTATTTCTTTAGCCCTTGTTATTTTGGGATGAGGTGTCATTAAATTGCCCAAGCTGTCCTCCAATTTATAGTCCTCAAATTCCAGCACTTAAAGAGGATAAAGCAGGAGAAACCCGCTTTCAAGTCTAGCCTGGGCAATTTAGCAATACCCTGTCTCAAAACAAAAAACAAAACAAAAAAAAAAAGCAACTAAGAGGCCAGGCATGGTGGCACACACCTATAATCCCAGCATTAGGGAGGCTGAGGCAAAACCAACCTGAACTACGTAGTAAGAGGCTGTTTCAGGAAACAAAAACAAGAATAAGAAAATCAAAAGAAGGAAGAAAGGAAGGACAGTCTGCCCTGAAGTTCTTTAAACTCACCCCAGAAATCAACCCTGTGACAGGTCACTTACTACAGCACTACTTATAGCACCTGCCTAGGCAAGCACAAGTACTCAGGTTAGATCCCCAGTGCCACATGCTGCACATGGCACACTGAGCCAACCACTGAGAATGGGCATGGTAGGGCATGCCTGTAACCCTAGTACTGGGGAGGCTGAAAACAGGAGGATCATTATGATTCTGAGCTGCATACTGAGACCCTATGCCAAATACACAAAAAGTTAAATAAGTGAGTATTAATACATGTGCCTGTGTATGTGTGCGCTACGCATCTCTCCACTTCACAGATGCACAAATTACACACACTTCTCTGGGAAGTGTATAGAGAAAGCAGTAACCTCAGTGGCTTGTGGGACAGGATCTAGTGAGCCAGGAGGCATGGGAAGGTTTAGCTGTGAGGTAAGCCTTTGTACCTTTCTTATTTTGAACAACGTGAATGTATTTTTCTACACTTAAAAACATTTAACTGAATCAGTAAAAAATATCCACCCCCCACCCATGGGGGCCAGCTAGAGTTGATTGGGGGGCGCTGCCAAGTCAAACAACTGGACTCCATGGCTCTGGGATAGCCAGGAAGTGGTGCTGGTCTGCACAAAGTGGCAGGATAGGCCCTGACTCCCAAGACCGCTAACAGCTTAAGAGCTGAGAACACTTCCTAGGACAAGTCCAGTGGGCGATGGATGACATACATACACTTGGATAACTCCAAAAAATCCAAAACACCATCCTAGGACCTGGACTCCCGAAGGAACACAGTCCACTCTGCAAGGCAGGTGACAGGGGGTTAACGGATAACAATTCTGGTGTTGACACTCTGGGTCTGCTACACACCAGCTGGGAAAGACCTTAAGCAACTTCCATTCTTCTTGGGGCCTCTACAAAGAGCAATCAATGATAGATAACCCTTCCACACTAAGTATGCCATGTAGGGTTTATATTACCATAGATCCTACACACAGCAAATCTCCATGTGCTCTTAGCTATAGTAACTGGAATCCACGCAGTTAGCCCTGCTGACTGTTAAAATCACCCAAGAGATAAAACCAGAAAAAATTCCTAGGAAAAGTTCAAAGCTCAGCCAGAAAGCACACATGAGTGAGAGCGCCTTCTGGTGGTACCACATGAAAGGGCAGCCCCTGGGATCTTGACAAACCCAGCATTTGTCATCCTTTGATGCCTGAGCCCAACCAAGCCTAGGCCAGGCCCTTGTGTCCTCTAGCTAGAGGGCTAGCCCCTCAAATCCCCACATCTGGTGCCTGGGGCACAGCCCACACACAGTAGGCTCCCTAAAAGACACACTACAGGGGCAGCCAAATAGCTCAGCAGATTAAAGCACCTTTAAGCAGGCACAGGGGCCAGGGGTTCGATCCCCA
>PVJA010043511.1:0-16721 GCA_004027025.1 Myocastor coypus | reverse complement strand
AAAAAAAAAAAAAAAAAAGTCCTTAATTACAATGCATGGAACGCAGAGCTAGATTGGTGAGATGAGCTTTAGGAGGCTTAGATTCAATAGCCTCCAACGTCACAAGCTTCACTGGTGGCACACTGCAATTGCAAAACCTTTGATTGTATATGTATCTGCTTCCTCTTAGTCCAAAGAGAAGTATATTCTTTCCTGTTTTAGTCAACCAGCCTTCACCACAGAGTTTTTTCCTGGTTTTGTCTCTGATTAAGTGATATTCCTAATCACATCCTAGCTGTTCAGTCAAGCAACTTCTATGTGAGGGCTCTTAGCCACTCTGAATTGAAAGAAAATCCTCCCCTCATCTTGTAAATTACCAGACTAAAGAAAAACTTGCTATCTTGTGGACATTTCCCTGGCCACACACTGAGACAGTCTGAGACTTCACCTCATCTCTGATTAGGTTCAAGCCATGAACTTGTCAGGGTCTTCAACAGGGTAGATTGCCTATGAAGTCCTGTCAATATTTGTGTTTTCTATAAAATTAGAAGAGCAAGTAACTTATCGGCAGACATGAATTGAGACTTGGGCATCGTGGTTGCAGAATCTCTTTGACTCAAGTACAGTTCTCAGCAGAAGCCCCATTCACACACACACCTTCATTTCTACACAGATACCTACCATACACTCCAGGCTGGGAGGCTGAGATAGGACAGTAAGACAAGTATGACCTTTCATAGGCCCACAGGATGCTGAAATAATTGTCAAGAAAGAAAACAGAAGGAAGCTAGGGAAGGAAGAGTGGGGAAAAAAAGAAAAGCAAAGAAGAATATTGGTATGAGTCTGTGATCAGTAGATGCTCACATGAAGCCATGCATCATACTAAACTGGATGCTTTAAGTCAGACATTCTTGGGACCAGGGGGATAGCTCAGCAACACAAGCACCTGCCTGGTAAGCACAAGTTCTTGAGTTCCATCTCCAGTACCCAAAAAGCCAGACACTGTTGAGTCATCTGTTCCCTTAGTAGCTCAGTAGATTTTTCAGGTTTATAACTATTTTCATTACTTTAATAAAACAGACTATTATAAATTGTACTTTATTTACAAATATATCACGTCCATTTGATAGTATTTCAATTTTAAATGTGTTTCTTTGCTGAACTGACTGCACATATTGTAGCTATTTAAGACTGTGCTTTTAGGGCCGGTGATGTAGCTCACTGGACTAAACACTTGCTTAGGCAAGTGCAGGGACGAGGGTTCAATCCTTGACATCACAGATCATGCTGGCCCCACCCCTAGGCACGCTGAGCTAGCCACTGAGACCCAGTGTGGTGGTGTACGCCTGTAATCCCAGCCCTGAGGAAGCTGAAAACAGGATAATCACTATGAGTAAAAGTGCAACCCTATACTAAATACATTTTAAAAATGTGCTTTTGATAGGAATGTCTTCAGATATATTGCTTTAAGTAACATTAGAAGTGACAGTATGAAAGAACTTGCTGTCCTAAATTTCCTTGTACTGTAATGTAACTATTGCTGTAACATATAATTTCATTGTCTTCTTGGTGTAGATAATTAAGGTTTCTTCTGTAGCTCATAGTAAAATTTCTAATCTCTAAAGGGTAATTATGTTCTAAATTGTAGTAATAAATTCTTAATTTCACCAAATACTGATAACCAAACAAAAGCTTGTTTTGAATACTTTAATATGCTAAAAGTCATGGAATAGCATCTTTTAACTTAGCATTGTTTTGGTTAAATCAGGAATGTACTTCTTGCTTTGTAGGAGAAAAACAATCAAGTGCCCAGTGACCACACTGTCTTCCATGCATCCAATATTTGCCTGGACAGCAGGCCTTGCTGTGTTGTGTACAACAACGTGGCTAACAGCTGCCATGCACAACACACCAAAGGTCTGGTTGCCTAGTAACTGTTATCCCAGGCAAACAGCAAATACTATAGACAGTCTTGAATAGCTGTTGTTGACCTAAATACAATATTTATATGGCATTCTTCTTTCTCAGACATAATTGGGCCCTGCCATAGTCCACAGAACAGAAATTTGTCATTCCTTCGTCATTCACCCCTATTCCTAGAATATTCTCCTTTTACTCTTAATGAGGAAAGCTTTAAGCAGGTGCAACAATAAGCTCCTGCCAGAAAATCCAATAGCCCCTCAAGTTTGAATTCACATACACAGGAAACCACTCCTGAAGAAATGCAGAGGAATGCCTAGTAACTCCTGAAATTTGTAACATTTCTTGCTGTCTACTGCAGAACCGACAAGTGGCATTACTGGATACTTGAAATATTGTAAGTCAGGGCAAGCACAAATTGACCTTAGTGTCCACAGGGCGGGTATGCAGGACCCTAGAACAGCCCTTCCTGTGCTTCCCAAGGTTCGGCCAAGGGCACTGCCCTGAAAGAGCTCCCGGCACATCTGTACACAGTTCCCTGGGGTCTCTCCAGTGTATCTTGTCCCACTAACTATTGAATGAATGCATAACCTTGTGACAACAATTAACACACTGAGCAGCAGTGGCTGGCTTATATCTGCCACCACAGAGTCAAAGATACTTTTCAGCTACCGTTCATCTTCAGAGCACCTTGACTGGAATAGAAGTCATCTTGAGCTGATTTAAAGGAATGAAACCAAGCCCCTTTTTCAGTTTGAATATAAGCTGATGACTTTTAATGTTTCTTGGACACTTAGAGAATGAATACAGCTCTCCCCGAAGTTCTTATGTCAAGGCCTTGACCCTCACTGCCTGGCGTTTGAAGGTAGGGAACTGGGCAGCAACTAGATTTCCATGAGGTCCAGGGTGAGGGACTCATGTTGAGATCAGTGTTCCAAGAGGAAGAGACCAGGGTCTTCCCATTCCACCTTTCAATGGCACAGTGGAAAGGTGGCCAGCATCAGAACTCAGCCATGCTGCCACCTGGAGGTTCAGCTTCCAGCACCAGAACCCTGGTACCCAGATCTTCACTGATTAAGCCAGCTGGGCTGTGATATTTTATGTGACAGTTCAAGATAAAATAAAGGCCAAGTTACTTGTCCAATAAAATGATATTACGTAGCTTTAATAAACTGTGTAGGACAACCTGTTAGTCACTGTAAAAACACAAATCCTTTACCTCTTATGACAAAATAAATGTTGGCCCTGACACATATTTTAAGTGCTGGAGATAAATTTTGAAAAGGAAAGAAGAACATTAACGCAGCAGGCTGTTGGACATCCAGAGAGTAGCAGTAAATATTTTTAGGGTTTTGTAACAGGGGAAGCTTTTAGGTATAAAATTCAGAAACTATGGAAGGAATAGTAGTTTACACAAAATGTTTAAAAATCTACCCTGAGAATAGCACCAAATACCATGTGTAGTTTTCAAAAATTGTACTTTGACAAAAAAAAAAATGACAAGAACTATGACCATAAAAGGAAATCTGTGGCATAGAAGGAGACCTCACCCGTCAGTAAGACAAGGACCAAAAATAGGGCAGAAAGTGAGCAAAGAATATAAAAATGTGCTTTACAGAGAATAAACGAATGTGGCCAGGGGTACTAGGAAAAGCAAGGCAATAAGAAGAATGCACCGTGCACGACAACGTGCTATTTCCAACTACACATCAACAGAAACTACTGCTGTGTTAGGAGACGGAACAGGAGCGCTCCTTCACTTTTGAGAAGGCCAGGATGAGCGGCAGTAAGTCTTCCATCAGTCCCTTTCCAGCCTTTAACTCCCTTCGACACCACATTTTCACTTTCAGGAGCTTAACAGTTCCCCTCTTCCCACAAATAACTGTAAGTTCATTGGCAGGAGACTATTACTAGGATGTTGTACAAAACAAGGCAACTAGATGTGTCACACAAACTGAAATTTTTCCTGCAGCTGCTTCTGACTAATGGGGCTTGAAGTGTCAGATTTTCCGTTGATTATACACTTTGCTGGCACCTATTTCAGAAACTCATAAATTTTGCTGGTGCTTATCTGTGGTCCTAGTACCCTGAGAGGCTGAAGCAGGAGGGTCAGTAGTTCAAGCCCAGTCTGAGCAACTTAGCAGTTTAGCAAAAGCTTGTAGCAAAATGGGGCTGTCACTTAATGAAGGTCCCCGGGGTAAGGGAAGAAGAAAAGAAGAGAGGAGAGAGAGAGAGAGAGAGAGAGAGAGAGAGAGAGACAGAGAGACAGAGAGACAGAGAGACAGAGAGAGACAGAGACAGAGAGACAGAGAAGAAGAAGAAGACAGGAAAGCAGAAACTATATATCAGTTTTATAATTTTGGAACATTAAAGGTATAGAAAAGTATTGCTAACTTACAAATTTATTAAAATTAATATGAGTATGCAATTAGTGCTATACAAAAAATTTTAAAAGAACCAGAAAATAATCCAAATAAAAAAAAAATTTAGCAAGTCTAAAATATTTAAAGTATCCCAGAAGCCAATTGCACGCATCCAGCGGCTGACAGACCCCATCTGTAACTCAGGCGCGCCACTCCTAGAGGCCCTGGGCGGCCCTGTCACTCATCTCCCCTGGCGATCACAGGTGCATGAGTACATAAACCAATAGAAGAGCGGGGAAAGCATTTTCTGAAGGCAGGGTCCGGGGGAAGGAAGTTCTCCAAGGGTAGGAAACATTTCTGACCAGTTTAAATGAGATCAACAGCAGGGTACGACCTTCGGCTGAAGACTTAAAATCAGATTCTTTGCGTCAGAAAACCATCAAAGCAAACGTCCTGCTCTTTACTCTCACAGAGAGGCCGCACATGGATGCCCACGCTTGGTCAGCAAGTAGAAGGTGAGGGAATCAGGGCGCACAACTGGACCGAACGTCCTAAGCGGAATTCCCCCAGCAGCTGCGCAGCCGTAGCTCGGTCCTCCTGACCTCGGCTCCGCTCGTTATCCCACAAGATCGCTTATTCCAAGAGGAAAAGATGTCTTTTATTTGAAACCACAACGTGTCCCCTGGGAGCAAGAGCTATAAGTGGAGCGTATTCGGCCTAGGTTGATCTCCATTCTCTTAAGATGAAAGTGCCCCTCAAATATTGATTTTTTTAAAAGAGAAAGGTTTCCTCCTCGGGGAGGAGAAATATGAAAAACTGCAGCTTGTCTCTGTGAACCAGAGAGAAATCGCTGGTGCTGACGAAAATGAACCGAATTCAAGGTCACACAGAAGAAGTCCTTCCTTGTTACAGATGAACACAGTCAAGTTCCTCCTGGCTCCTAAAGCCACGTGGTTGCTTCTTTCATTTTTCTCCTTTCCTCCTCCTCTCGGGCTGGGTCCTTCTCTTCCCTTTGCGTCATACGCACAGACGCAGATGCAGATCCTCAGACTCAGTATGAGCATCTTGGGAGGCCCTGTCGTGCTTTCTCAGAAGCGGCAGTAAATTAACCTAGCAAATAATGTCACTCTAACAATAGCATGGGGAAGGTCCTCTCTGTTAATAGTAGTGTAAAAGTAGCCAAGTTTCTGTACAGATTGACCATGCAAATTAGTGAGTGGGGTTTTTGTTGTGGTGGTGGTTTGTTTGTTTCATTTACAAAGAGAATCCTGAGCAGATGTGCTCAGTATTGCCCCTGGCCACCAAATTCGGTAATCTCAACCCCTAGCTGGCCTCCACTGAGTAACAAACAGCATTATCTCCAAAAATACCTCTTATAAAAATACCGGTAATGCCTCTTATAAAATAAAAGGGCCTGCGCATCTCGGATACAGGTAAGATGGAAATGATTGTCTAGACCTAAACGTCTTTATTGGTACAAATGGCACAGGGTGGCACAATGGTCATGCTTTTTAAATGTGCCCTCTAAAATATCAGTGGTCCCAGCCTTCCCAGAAGCTGAAGTAGGAGCACTGCTTGAGCCCTGGGCAACACAGGGAGACCCCCTGGGCAACACAGGGAGACCCCTTCTCAGAAAGAAAACATTTTCTCCTACTAAACGAGAAGCTATTGGTAGATCTTTTTCCATTTGTGTTTACCCCACGCCCTTTTTGATGCCCACAAGTATTACATTCTCACGACTCACTGGCTCGTCGTCAAGAAAACCCCTCAGCTCTGGCTGCCCAGTGAGCCATGGGGTCTAACGTCATAAAGTACCGGTGTCGTGTTTGTGCTGCCAAAGCAAACGCATCGAATGATAAAACAAAGACCATTTCTTTCAAGGAGACAGTTAACTCAGGAGACAACCGCAGCTCCCGAGTGTGTAGCTCGGACGCACTGCTGAGGGACCAGAGACATCAAGACCATCAGGGGACATGCGCACGGTGTCTTCTGCTCTCCATCCCACACAGCGACCGTTCTGCTCTTGTGGCTGGACATCTGAGATGTTTTGGGGAGCAGGCAGTATGTATGTATGTATGTATGTATGTACATATGTATGTACGTATGTATGTATGTATGTATGTATTTTGTGTTTAGCACCGGGCCTATAAGGTCTCACTACACAGATCAGAATCCTAGTGATCCTCTTGTTTTCAGCCTCCCACAAACTGAGATTACAGGTGGGCACCACCACATCTGTCTCAGAGCGCCCTGGGGGGTGGGGCCAGCACAGCACACCAGCAGGCAGTATTTATATAGGCAGCAAATACTTGCTTTTTGTTATTAAATAATGAGCATCATCCTTTGGAACAATGTAATGCTGTAGGTGAAGATAGATGGTAGATAGATAGAGACAGATAGATAGATAGATAGATAGATAGATAGATAGATAGATAATAAATAGATGCCAATAGGCATCTATGTATTTATAGCAAAGAATTATGAAGGATATACACTTAAAAAGTGATATCATTAAGTAATACCTATTTGTCTATTTCATTTTTCCTTGTTTTTTGAGCTAGTTTCTAGTTTTATTGCAGATACTAAGTTCAGGACTAAGGAAATACAAAAAGTCCAAAACCTGAACGATCTATGCAATAGAAGCACAAATGTGTGTCATTAAGAAAAACTACAGAGAACTTTGGAGTTTTGTGAATGTTTATGCTGTGATAGTAAAGGAGCCGATTCTCGTATGCAAATAGCCTGAGCAAAACCAGAGTCCTTCCTTTAATGGGAGAAAAAAAAATACTGCTTTGGAAATAAGAGATCAAAAGAGTATGTTATAATTATACTACATTTTTTCCCTTTGGGAATATTAGTTGGATTCTTTGATCTTTTATTGAGGTACACAGGAAAAGACATGGTGATGACTTATAAATGCCAGTCAACACCACTGAAGTAAATGTCAGGTTGGTACTGAGACCAGTACACATCAGTGCAGCAAGCTTCACGTGTCAGGGAGAAACTCCAGGACCCGGGCGAGGAGCCAAGCAGGACAAGCAGCCTGCGGGGACAGCAAGCTGAAAAGCCCAAATGCACCAGCTCTCATAAGAGCTGGTGATAACTCTTTCACAGCCATGAATTATTTTGATGGTTTTATTGAAAACTATAAACTCTTAGGAGCCCAGCCTCACATGCCATTTGCACTGCATGGCGTGGTGGTTCCAGCTTGTCATTTGATTCTGCCAGGAAATACACTGTGAAATTCGCTGGAAGCCCGCAAGACCCACCTCTCAGTAACCATAGCTAACACCTTGTTGACCCAAGAAATCAGTGGAAAAACAGAAGCAAAAGCAGAAAAGAAGAGTGCCTGGCCTAGCACCCAGAGTTAAAGAATGTTAAAAGCTAACTCAGAATCTGTCTTGGCTTTTTGCAGTTAACTTTTTATTATGAAACAAAATACCCATACCAGAAAATGCACAACCATGTCATACACCATGCGGCGTGTCCCAAAAATGAACATTCTAATAATCTCTCAAAGAAGCAGAGCATCACTTGACATTCAGAAGCCTATGTGTGACTCCTGCTAATCGCTGCTCCTCTTTTCTCTCCCTTAACTCTATCTTGACATTTAAGCCAATCATTCACTTCCCTTTCAAAAATATTATTGTGTCATCTGAGTACATAATATCTGTAAACACGACAGCTCAGCTTTGCCTGCTTTTGGACTTGATGGAACTGTAGTTCACACCATGTAATATGCCTGCTGTGGTGTCTGGGTCTTTTTCTTTAACAATTTTTACGATTTGTCCACATCGCGATACCACTGCAAAGGTGCGGAGCTGTAGTTCTTCAGGTACCACAGCTCTACAGCACTTTGCTCTGTGATGGTGCCAGGGTTTATCTTTCCACTCAGCTGTTGGTGAACCTCGTAAACCACATTGTTAGGCACGTTGTTGCAGGGCATTGTTGCCTGCTCCATGGGAACACTCATTTCTAGACGTGAAACTGCAGGTCATGGAGAGACATTACTGCAGTCACAACTAAACACATCAAACTCTGTTCCAGAGTGGCTGTTCTGAGTCATGTCCCTGGGAGCTGTGGACTGGGGACTTCGGGCTCACATCTTCCCTCAGGTTTCAGCCATGACTCTGTAACTATTCTGCGTAGCAGGGCTTTCTGGTCGCATGTGATTCCAGGACTATTTTCTACCATGTGGCTTTCCCAATAATGTTTCTTGAGGAACCAGTGACAACTTTGTTGTAATAAATCTTACTGGTTATCTTCTTTATGGCTAGTAATTTTGATGTCCTGCTCCAGTATTCTGCTCCTACCCTGGCGGATTACAGGTTTTGTCCTATATTATCTTCTAGAATATTGTTCGTTTTGCTTTGCATGTGTAGATCTACAGTGTACCCATAATTTGTTCTTGCGCATGATCTCAACTAGGATCCGATGTCTCTTTCTCTGTGTGCATGTGAATGGATCTCAGGGCCATTTGTGGGGAAGATGGCACATTCTCACTGCTCTATAATGCCACTCGAGCTAGCTCCGTAGGGCTGCTGACATAGCTCTACTGACCTCATGGCTTCAAACAATGTATTCGTCTTTTCTCCTGGTTCTGGAAGCTGTAAGAGTGGCGCGAAGCTGTCGTAGAGCTACACTTTCTCTGAAGGCTCCAGGGGAACACTCTGCTCACCTGTGGCTTCCGCAACCTTGGACCATAATAGTGTACCTGTGTGTCTGGGTCTCTGCATAGAGATTTCCCTCTAGCTACAAGGACATCGATTTTATTAAATTCAGGGTTCCCCCCAGGGTACGCTGATTTCATCATAACTCATTACCTCTGCAAAGACTCTGTTTGTACATAAGATCGCAGGCACAGGGAGGGAGTTAAGAGAGGGTCATTAGGACCCACGTAGAAGTTGGTGTCCACAAACACATAGCATGCCACCTCCACACATATATGGTTTGTGAACATTACCACACATGGGGTTGTTCTCAAAAGAAGAAAAGATAAGTCTCACCACAGTTGTTGAAATACATACTTTTAGAATTTATATCTCATCAAACCCCATCTTTCACCTTTATAGATTCCTGCATACATGAGGTATCTTTTTTAGAAAAAATTGTATTATAGTCTCATTTAAAAAGTTGCTTTAAATGTGTGAAAACACCATTTCTTTTTAAGACAAGTACCTATTAAAATTATTCTTCATTTAAAAAGACAAAAATAATTCAATCATTATATATACACATCAACACACATATACAACAGAAATCATCTTCTTGAATTGACATGTGCTATAGGATGTGAAGAGTCAAAAAGTATGAAAGAATAATATTCAAAATGAAACTTGGGAGACTGGGTACAGTGACACATGCCTATAATCCCAGCGCTGAGGGGACTGAAAACAGGAAGATCACTATGAGTCCAAGCTGCGTAGTAAGACCCTATACCAAATACATAAGAGGAGGAGGAGGACAAGGAGGAGGAGCAGGAGGAGGATGAGAAGGATGAGGAGGAGGATGAGGAGGAGGAGCAGGAGGAGGACGAGGAGGACGAGGAGGATGAGGAGGAGGAGCAGGAGGAGGATGAGGAGGATGAGGAGGAGGACGAGGAGGAGAAGGAAAAAGAGAAGAGGAAGGAGGAGGAGGAGGAAGAACAACAACTTGGATTCTTTCATTTTGGAGCTGAGGGTAGAGGCAAAGAGGGGTGAAGATTGAGCTGTGGGGGTCTCTGGGGCTGGCTCAGTGCACCCGGGGGCAGGGCCAACACAGCATATGGCGCTGGGAATTGAACTCTGGCTCCTGCACTTGCCTAAGCAGGCTCTTAGTGCACTGAGCTAGCTCACCGGCCCTCAATTTATTGTTTTGGAAAGGCAGTGGGGGTGAGCGAATTTGAGTCTCTATCTGTCCCCTGGTTTCTGTGCATACCCCTCCGCACAGCTGTCACCCTGGTATGTCTGGGAATTGTCCCCGCTCCTACCAAGAGACATCCCTGCTCAGGGCAGAGCCATGAATGAAGTGCCCTGTTGTCAGAGGCTCTGAGCACAGCTGGCTTCCATTTGCCCAGCCACAGGGCTCTGCTGGAACTGTTTTGTTGTCTAAAATCCAGGCCTCTGAAATACTTGATAACATTTGGAAACCCGTGTATGTCTCAGTGCGCCCCGCAGGAGCAGCGCCGTATGCTGGCAGATGAGAACAGAAATTGCAGCGGCCGGGAGTACGCCCAGTGGAGGGCGAAGCTTGCAGAGAGCACGGAACAATCCTTATGCACCTCCTCAGGCAATAATAATTCAGCAGCACTTTCCGGTAGGAAGTGAGCAGAGCACAAATGTCCTGTGCTCGCCACAAAAGACACAGAAATCAGAATACACAAGTGGTGAATTATAAAAGGGAAGCCATCCGGTTTGAAATAATCTTTCTCTGTTTCAATTTCTTCTACTTGACCTTCTAAAAATGTCTCTGACTCAGTTCACTTAGTCCACTGTATTATTTAACTCTCATTCAAATTTAATCTTGCAAAGCAGTCTGGGGAGAGTTTTTGGTGAACATTTATTTCCTTCCGTAGCTCTGGCTCTGAGTTTTGATGTGATTAATTTGGAGGCATTAATAACCTTTACGTATTTGCCCTTTCAAATTTCAAATCTTTCGTATTTCTTTCTCAAACGTTTTCAGGCAGCTGGGAGTGTTTTTGCCTCAACAAAAGAAAATGTGATATTTTGCAATCAGTTTATACAAATGCTTCCAGAAGGATTTATTCCACATTATTTTGAATGCTATGATTCTCTTACAGAAATCCACTTAATTTTCAAGTAAGGTAAAACTCGCAAGAAAGAGAAAAAGAGATAAAAGTGCTAAATGGATGAGTCTAGAAGAGGAAGCATTCGCAGTTCACTTGGTTACAGGAAATGGCAGAGCACTGCCAAACTGTGTTAGAATTCGATGCCTTGCCACTAACTATTTGGAAGACTCTGACGATGCTGGTTTTGTTTGGACATATATTTTATGGTGATATATCTATGAAGTATGACAATTTGGTAACACTAAAGTCTATTGCATGCAATTTTATGCTAGAGAAAATATTATTATCCCTTATAAGTGGTATATGCTATACATTTTATATTACTAAAAGAATTTATTTCTTGTCTTTAGAATAAAAACCCATAATTAGTGAATCTAATTTTATGGTTTTGTCAATATTAACTGGGCCTACAAAGTATTGTCTTTCTTTGATCACTGTCTTTTATTGAGAGACTTCCTGTTACGTTGTTATTCTGCGCCAACACCCACACATAAATGCAAACTTTATTTAAAAAATTGAATGCAGGGGCCCACAACATAGCTCAATGGACCAAAGTGCCTACTTAGGCAAGTGCAGGGACCTCATTTTGACTCCCAGCTCCACATGCCGTGCCAGCCCCACCCCAGGGCAGGCTGAGCCAGGCACACAGTTTAGGCAAAGTGGTGCAGGCCTGTAATCCCAGAGTTGCCAGCACCAGGGAGGCTGAAGGCAGGAGGATCACTATGAATCTGAGTTGCATAGGGAGACCCTGTAACAACCGAATACAATAAAAAATAAATTAAAAACAAAAGAAATGAATGGAACATTTTTATTTTGGACCTTTAAAAGTGCACAAAGATGTAACTGTCTTTAAGAAAAGCAGAGCCAGTATGTGCTGTAGCCCATGTCCAGTCAGACAGGGACCAGGCTGAGTTGGTGGACTTTGATCCTCACAAATAAACTTAGGGCTCCAAAATAAGCAGGCAACATGCTTGACCCTCCCTGCTGCAAGGGTCCCAGAAGCCACAGTAACAGCCATCCTTCTTGAGAGACACAGGCCGTGCACAATTTTGTATAGATAATAACTTTATATTTGTGATTTCTAATACCTATGAATGTAATGCAGAGTCCTATCAGAGATTTTGCTATTGACCTCAAAAATTCCAAATGTTTCCTTGCGCATGAAGCCTCCTCCATCCACTCAGCGAGTGTCTTATACTAGGACGCATCACCAAACATAAGCCCGAATAAAGGTGTAAAACTCAGTGCTTTAAACCAGCGTTTAGGAGAGCTTCCTTTTTGTACCCTACTGTGGTTTTAAAGAAGTCTGCTCCGTCTACTGTGTTTAGGCTAATCCGACTGACCAACACAGATGTGTGCTCTCAGCAGCAACACTAAGATCATAAACAGTTACGATTTAAAATTCACAGGTTTTCAGCTGGCTGTCTGGCCTCCCATATCTATTGTGCTGTACAGACTTGGGCGAGTTGCACCGCCTTTGACCTTCTTCCCCAGTAAAACAGGGTTCATCCTAAGTGTAATTTGTAAGCTGGCTGTGCTTGAGTAGAAAATGCATGCTCGCTGTTGCCATGCGGAGGGCTCCCAATAAGGGGGAAACTCTCTTTGTGATCGTGTCTTCTAATAGATTTCAATGTTTTTAAACACTAACAGCAATGTAGTGATAATATCATCGTAAACAGGCAAATACAGGTACATCATCTATAACTGTTGAAGCTATCTTCAAACATTGATCTACTCTGGAAGTTGCTAGAGACGTCAGCACAACTAATGCTGATTTCATCGTCAAGAAATCCACGCTTATAGGCCATTGATAGCCACTCACTCTGCCACACTTGCTTACCCCACCAAAAGGAGAGAGGGGCCCCTACATCCGCAGCGGACTCCTGTGTGGGGCTCAGGACCTGTGAGGATGGTATCCTATTTGTGAATAAATCCTAGGATAATCACATACTAGTCATGTACTCTATCTTCGGGGGCACTGATCTTCAGTGAATCTTTCAAAAGGGTAATGTCATTTGTCATCTGAGAGGTACACGTGAGGTCATCAACATGAAGAATGGATTGAAGTCCAGAAAATTCTTTGCCCATCCCCCAGACCTTAACCTCCCAACCTCTTGAGGTCCCTTCTGTGCTTATTATGTGAAATAACTAACCCCTGTGCCACTCTGTCCTGTGTTTCTGTCTTTCACCAGAGCAGAAGTTGTCCTTATTTTAGAAGATCAAAGTATTGGGTAATTGTCTTAGTTACCTTCTTCACTGCTGCGATGTAGGGATCCACTGGTCTCACTGGGATGTGTTCCACACAGGGAGAAATGGAGGCAGGAATGAGGAAGATAAGGAGACAAAAGCTGGGCTAGGTGGTCTCCGGTCTGCCTGATGGGCAAGACTAACACAGCGCCCAACTGAAGGATCCTTTATTTGTACTTTTGCAAAGTTGATAACACAGGACACAGGGATGCCTAGCAACTAATAGCTGACCTTCCCCAAACAGGATGTTTATCTCAGGAGTCACATAGGCACTGAGGCCCAGTCCCACCTACACACATTTGATCAGTTTCCTAGCTTCCTGCAGCTCCAAACAGAGACAAAATATCTGACACGCAAAGTTAAAGGAGAAAAGATTTGTTTGGCTCACATTTTGTAGGTTTCAGTCCATGATCAGCAGGCTGGCCCCAGGGCAGGTCAGCAGGTGGAGGAATGTCACAGAGGAGAAACTGCCTGAGGCAGGTAGAAGGCAGCAGAGGCATGCAAGCGTGAGTCCTCATGATGGTCGCAGCTTCTTCCTAACCCCTTTCATCCTCTATTTAGGCTACTGGGTTAGAGTGGCGCCCAAAGGATCAGTGGGCTGAGCTAGTAATCACAGTCCCTTCATCCCATCATCACACATGTTCGATCCAGGCCCCTCGGAAAAAGCCCCACCCGGGACTGCAGGACACACTAACAGGGCTGTTATAGTGGAAGAACAGGAAGGCAGGTGGGGAGAGAGGAGAGGAGAGAGGGAGAATTCAGGAGGAAGGGGGAGGTAATAAAAACAGAAGCAAAGGTGAACATAGAAGAGACTGTGATCGAAATACAGATTTTTCAGAAATGTCCTTGGGCTTCTCATCCCTTCAGGGCATTGTAGAAAACCAAGGTAAAGACTCGCATCACCGCTGGTTCCAGATGGAGCCCTTCGGCCCATGACCACATTCTGGTGCTGAGCTCTGTGGATCAGGCATGAAAAGATTTAAGTATGCTCATCCTGCTGCTGCCAGCCACAAGCAAATGCTGAGGACCAAGAGTTTACCCAAACTTCCTGTGGCCGCTGTCATGGGTTGCCCCTGCCTAGGGAGAGCTGAGGAAGTTGCAGACTCTCTCTCTCTCTCTCTCTCTCTCTCTCTCTCTCTCTCTCTCTCTCTCTCTCTGTCTCTCTCTCTCTCCCCCTGCCCCCGTTCTTCCTCCCTCCCTCCTCCCCTCCCTCCTTCCCTGTCTCTGTGTATGTCTCTTTCTCTTCTCTCTTCTCTCCCCCTCTCTCTGTCTCTGTGTCTCTCCTCTCTCTGTCTCTGTCTTTGTGTGTGTCTTTCTCTTCTCTCTCTCTCCTCTCTGTTACTCTCCTTTCTCTGTCTCTCTGTCTCTGTGTGTATGTCTCTCCTCTGTCTCTCCCTCCTTCCCTGTCTCTGTGTCTCTCCTCTCTCTGTCTCTGTGTGTCTTTGTCCTCTCTCCCCCCTCTCTGTCTCTGTGTCTCTCACCTCTCTGTCTCTCTGTCTCTGTGTGTGTCTCTCCTCTGTCTTCTCTCTCTCCCTCCCTTCCTATCGCTGTCTCTCCTCTCTCTCTCTCTCTCTCTCTCTCTCTCTCTCTCTCTCTCTCCTGGTTTCTGATAATCACTCTGTCCCGGCTTCCCCTCAGGCTCTGGAATTACAGCAGCCCCACTCCCCTACTCCAGAGAACCATTTCTCTGGTTCCCTATCATCCACATCATCATAATTATTCTTTTTATTAATGAATTTCTTCAAACTATAAATTTGAGTGTGCCCTCTTTCCAAGAGCAGCACTGACCAACAAATGAGCCACACAACTTTGTTCAAATCTCTTATCATAGCCGCTATGAACCTAGTGATGAGACAGAAGTAGACAAAGGACCTTGCTATGTACTCTCTTTAAATCCTTAGAAGCTGAAAGTCTGCAGTGTAGGAACCCAAGATCTATGTGTTTGGTAAGAGTCTGAGAGACTGTGTTCAGTCCACATTGGGTTTCAACATCCCATCTGCCCCAGCTTCTCAGCTGCAGAGCCAGCTCGGCTATTGGCTTTCTCACTACCACCTGAAGCTCCTGCTGCAGGACAACGGATCAAACCTGGTACTCTGTCCTTCTGGCTTGGCTGCACTGTGGCTTCTGCTGAGAGCCTGGGCTCAGGAATGGTTCACAAAGCCACTGGGCAAGAAAAAAGGGTCTGCCTATATGGAGGAGCTTCTCTGTCTCCCTCTGTGTCTCCCTCTCTCCCTCTCTCCCTCTCTCCCTCCCTCTCTCCTTCTCTCCCTCTCTCCCTCTCTCCCTCTCTGTTATTTGAGGTGGTTTGTTTGTTTATTTGTTTGCCCTTTAAGACTGGGTCTCACTAAGTTGTCCAGCCTGACCTCAGTCCTGCAATCTTCCACTCAGCTCAGTTTTCTGAATCATGGAGATTACATGTATGCACCACAATGCCCTCTAAAGATCAACACTATTTTTTTTTTGTCTTTTTGAGACAAGGTCTCACCATGCAGTTCAAGCTGGCCTTGAGCTCACTTTTGTAGCCCAAGCTGGTCTTTAACTCACACGTGTACCTCCTCCTGCCTCAGGCTCCCGAGTGCTAGGATTATAGACATGCACCACCACGTCTGGCAAGACCAACACTTTTTAATTGGTTCTTAGTCCTTTGAGAAGCTTTAGCCTTTGAGAGTGGCGCAAGGTATGACACAGACCTCCTGATCACTAGGGATTTGCTACTTGATTGGTCTGGGTAATCACTATTTCCTGAGAACTTTTTAAGACAGTTCCTCTCACTTTCCTTCCAGGGTAGCATCATTTTGTGAGCTCCAATGTGGAGAGAGAATCACAGACATGAGTGTATCACAAAAAAACTTGAATGCAGCAATGTGCCGGCTCCACACAGGGCATGCTGAGATGCTGGGAGATGACTGAGACTGGGTATGGTGGCATGCGCCTATAATCCCAGCACTTGGGAGGCTAAAAACAGGAGGATCACTGCTGTGAGCCGTGTAGTGACACCCTGTGCTAAATATTTTTTTTCAAAAAGAAACTTAAATACAGTTCAATGGCAGCCTATGTGCCTACTCAGTAGTGACTGGATTTCCAATAAGTATACCAATGTGAGCGCAGTGCACATGGTTAATGATAAGTGAACACGTGAGCCTGGTGTTCACACATGCCAAGCACTGTTCCAAGCCCTTTCTATGTTCGAAGTGACTTAAAATGCTTAACAACCCATATTTGATACTCAGAAAGCCAGTGATGATAAGCTCAAGTACCTATGTTATAGAGTAATAGTATCACAAAGCTTTTCTGCTGGAGGGTTAAGAATGTAAGTTAACAGACCAAAAATTGGAGAAAAGGAAGGGCTATAAGGATAGCCAATATTTTGGCCCTAGCCCTTCAAGGTCAATAAAGACCCAGGATATAAGAGAACCTGTGCTGTA
>PVJA010043510.1:0-16721 GCA_004027025.1 Myocastor coypus | reverse complement strand
TCTTTATATTACATTCAGGCTCTCCACCTTAGCTCCCGCCCTAGGCTACACCCATAATCCCAGAAGTACTTCCACCCATAATCCCATCAGTACTAAAACCTATAATCCCAGGGATCATGGATCAAGTCTCAAACTCTAGAAGTCCCCGCCCAGTGACTCCATGAGGCTTTGGGAGGACAACTAGACATAAACCATAACAGTTGCATTAACTCTATTGGCATTTGCAAGGTGTGGAGCCTGGTGTTGTATCTGAGAAAAGTTCCCTTCATAGGTTTCGCAGTAGGAAATGCAAAAAAAAGGTGGGGGGATTTGGGACACTCATGACAACTGAGGCTTGCCTTTTTCATTCAGTCAAGACAAAGGTGCAGCTGAAGAAGAAGAGGATGGTGCTACACTAGTTAGATAAAGAAGTGTGTTCTGCAGATATAACATGTTTTGAACTGAAGAAATATGTGCAGGGTGCATTCACTTGACTGGCTGGCACTGGATACTTTTCATACGTGCATCCTGCATGTACACGTCAAGAAAATGGTAAAATTATCTGCAGGCTGACCCTATTACGGATACCTTCCTGAGCAGTGAAAGAAATGTCAGTCCCGCAGCCATGAGTGTTGGTCCCAGACAGTTGTCTTGACCTGCTTACCTGCGCTCAGGACCCAGATTTGGTGTTAGTGCTCTCTAAGAACGTCACTCCAACCAGGTTCCCCAGAGAAGAGAGGCTGCAGGAGCTT
Organism: Myocastor coypus; assembly: GCA_004027025.1. Lineage (NCBI taxonomy): Eukaryota > Metazoa > Chordata > Mammalia > Rodentia > Myocastoridae > Myocastor > Myocastor coypus. Next base: position 15,990 of record PVJA010043510.1, on the reverse strand, counting down.
GCCTACTGAGATGTGAATTGCTAAGGGAAACAGTACCACCTTCAATAAACAAAATTCTTAGAATCTTAAAAGACTTAAAAATAAAGTGGGGACATATGGAAGCAGCAGCAGGACTCGTGCTCAGACTCCGCATCTCACAGACGCGGGGCGTCTGCAGCCGTCCTCTCTTGGAGCTCCGCCAAGCCTCCTCTGTTCTCATTTGTTCTGAATCCCCTGAAGGTGGTGTGGGGGTGAGTTGCGGTACTATCTCTTTGTAGTGTCACTGAGTGAGGACAGCAAAGGTGGTTTCTTTGATCACTTAAACTTTAAACAATAAAAATGTTTATTGAATCCCATTAGTTCAAACTAGTAATTTATTTTCTTTGTCTGAATTTCATCCAAGCCTTAATTCCCATATGCACATTTTTAATGCTGTTGCCATATTGCATCTGTAATTGTAATCTTGGTTTTTGGTGCTTCTCTGCAGTAACATTGTTTCAGAGACAATCTTCTACGTTACAAATGCTTCATGTTTATCATGTTTAGTGATTGAATAATACTCCACTGACTAGATGCTTCATAATTTACATACCAATTCCCTTGCTGGTGGACATTTAGGAAAGCTATTGTTTTTGGCAGATGTCTGTTTCTGCAAAACTCCTAGCTGTGTGGGCCAAGAGACGAAGGAAAAGACAAATCCAGCCGAGCCACGACTGCAGGCTAGTCTGTGTAGCTGGAGAGTTGGTTTTGGATCACTGGTGGAGTTCAGGCTATTGGAGAAAGGGCTTATTTCTCCTTAGTTCTTGTATTTAAAATTTATTTACTCCCTGTTAGTGTTCACTTCCAATTCTGTTCGCCTCATGCTTTCATAAGAAAACGTTCCAAAGTGTTTTCCAGAAGGATTTTGTAATCCTGGGAGGGTCTTCAGAGGGGGCTTTCTGCCTTGCTTTTGCCAGTGTGAGGAGTAAAAAGAGGGAGGAGGATGGAAAAGCCCTAGGCGGTGGGGCTGGGTAGGCTTAGTCTGCTAGACACTGGGATTTTTTCTATAACCACTGTAAGACACTGGCTATAAAGTCAGCCTTGTGAGTTAAGATAGGTGAAGAAGGTAGGCTCTGCTGCATGGAAGTAGAAGATACGAAAAGAACACAAAGTTCCTGTCTTGATCTCACGACAGGTCTTCATCATGGTGGTGCTGCCTCGCGGTCACTCCTGCACTGTCCTGAATGCATAGCTTCAGGTCTTCCCAGACAGCTCCATTTGTCTTCATGAAAAGAGCAGAGGAAATGGTGATGTGATCGCCAGGAGGTGGTACAGCTTGGCTGGCAAGTGCAGGTATCATAACTTCTCATGTTCCACTGTCCCACAGGCATCTCCAGCCATGCCACCCTGAGCACCCCTGATCTCCAGAGCCACTGTCGAAAACAGCGCCACATGGATTCACCAGAGAAATGTGTTCTCAGAAACAGAGAACAGGCGGGGTGAGTGAATGGTATCTGAACAAGCAGCATTCTATGCGCCGTTTTGGTTTCCCATCTACCTTTCTCCCTTACCTTCAGAAATTGTGGTTCAGAATGTGTTTAAAGAAAGGTGCTATTTGAGAACCCCTAGAAGGCTCTAGCTAAAACTTTTGGTTAATAGCTGGGTGTGTGGCACATGCCTGTAATCCCAGCTCTTGGGAGGCTGAGGCAGGAGGATCAGTGTGAGTTTGAGACCAGCCTGGGCCACAAAATAGAGCTCAAGGCCAGGCTGAACTTCATAGCGAGACCCTGTCTCAAAAGACAAAACAAAACAACAAGAACAACAAAAACCTTCTGCTCAAGCATCACCGTTACTGTTAGAAATATGCTGTCTTGGTATTGCTTATTAGGAAGGAGTGAGGACCGGAAGAAGGTTGTGAAAAAGTAAGATAGAAAGTACTTCTGAGCACTGGGGTCTGTTTAAAGTTCTGCAGTCACACCCTCATGCACCACATTCAGTGCCTTTGAAGCTAAAGCTTTTACTATTCTTGGCAATTCATAGATAGAGGCGGCAATTGTGGGAGCCTTCACATAATCACTAGAAATTTTAATATAGGTGCTGTTGAAGTGAGCATTGTCACTAGCAATTTTATTATTTATTTATTTATTTATTTATTTATTTATTTATTTATTTATCTTTTTGAGACAGGGTCTCACTATGCAGTTCAAGCTGGCCTGCAGCTCACTTTTGTAGCCCAGGCTGGTCTTGAACTCACACCAATTCTCCTGCCTCAGCCTCCCAAGTGCTGGGATTACAGGCGTGTGCCACCACGCCTGGCCTGTCACTAGTAATTTTAAACCCTGACTTTTCTTACGGATTTGTCTACTTTGGGTTTGTTAATTGAATTAACATTTAGTACATACCTAATGTTCATGTACTAGTGTTTTTTGCCCTTCTAGTACAGCTAGTAGTTATAAAGCTGTCCATGGATAGCCAAGTTACAAGAAAGGATGCATTTCACATTATTAAACTTAAGATACACTGTGGGCTACATAAGGCCTCTGGAATAGGAAAGGTGATTTATAAAGGTAATCAAATAAAACGACTTAAAAACTTGAAGGAGTGCTGCCATTCTCAGAAAAGGTTGAGCAACCAAGTGGCTAAAAAATAATTTCTTCTTAAGGCACCCTCTGAGCTCAAACTCCATAGCCTTGCCCACACTTGCAGCCTCTTGCCCACAGGCTATTCGCTGATAGAAGTTCTGGGAGCAGTGACCAGCGGGATGGTGCCAGCAACATCTATCCCTGGGCTTCCGCCGTGTGCCTGTCCCTGCTTGGCCTTCATAGATGGCCAGACTTTCAGTTCTCTTCCCATGAGAGAGATTAGTGTTGTATTCACAGTACAAACTAGTGAAGCTGAGGCTGAGGCTACTCAGCTTTCTAGGATCACAGAGAAAACCAGGGCAAATCTGAGTATAACACCCTCTAAGCACCTGAGCTCAAATAAAAATCACAATGCTATGTTTCCCTGCCTTAGTGGCAGAGAGTGTGTATGGCCACCACATTCCCAAGTGACACTAAGAGCATCCTATCATTAAAAAAAAAAAAAAAAAAAGATTTTACTTTCCTTTCCCAGTACCTAAAGCTGAACTAGAATCGTACACAGGTGTCTTCTGGGTGACTTTTCCGTCTAAAGTTTTTCAGAGGGAACTGATCTGAGAAAGGCAAAGACGCTGCTATTTTAACTATATAAGTAGTTAAGTAACATTGGAATGGCCATGACATTATTGTTCCAGGAGCAATCCTGGAACATAAGCATGTGTTTGTTTTTGATGACCAACCCATTCTTTGATGAGGAAATACTTTCAAAAACCTAATGTGTTCACCTCAGTTTTTTTCCTAATTGTTTTATGTACTTCACACTGCTGTTGTTTCCATGCCTATTCTTTATGCCTTTTCTCTCCTCGGAACTCTCAGGAGCTGTGTCCGATCCAGCCGGAAAGTGGGCTTTGGGAGACCCTCAGCAGCGCGATTGGGGCCAGGCTCTCTTCCGGATGGGAGCAATATTAATGCTCTGCAAATGCGAACTGCTAATTGGCTGGCAAGGAATCAGATGTGCCTTCGTGTTCATCAAGTTTCAGTGCCTCTAGCTGTCTATCTTGTATTTTGAGTCTGGAATGGATCACTATGCTAATGTAAACATATCTCTTATTATATGAAGTGTTTCAGTATAGTAATTTGAAATGAAATTTTAGTCACTTTAAAAGTTCAAGGACTCATAAGGTTTCAGGAAGGATCTGTGAGAATCCTATTTTATCAAAAGTGAACCCGAAGCCATTTATTAAATGTCATTGTTAACAAAACAGTTTTGTTGAATATTTGGATCTGCTTGAGCAAAAAGTGTGCTGGCTTCCCTCAAAAGTAAATAACTGAACACTGTTAGAAATAACTGGGGGTTGAGAAACCACAGCTTCCCCTGTCTTCAAGCCCTTCAGGTCCCTGGGCACAAACACAAAGAAGTGGCAATTTTCTCTTGAACAGGACTAACCTGCACTCCTTACCCTAGCCCCAAAGTCATGTTATGGCAAAAGCAACAGTTGAATTGGTGCACAAAGATGCCCATGAGGGGCTCTAAGTTCCTGGTCTTCCCATGAGAATTGGTTTCTTTAGCCAGATAACTATGAGTAAAATGTTGTGTGTGTTATCAGTTATACCTTGGGGTCCAGGCAAGTTTAGCAGGGTCCTCGTGGACAGGGCTGACAGAGCAGAGACTGCAGACCTAGTCACTTCTAGTTCTCTTCAAATGTTACTGCACCCTTGTTGTGGAGGGCCTGGTTCTCTGCACCATGCTCACCAGTTTTTTCATTAGTTTTCTGAGCCCCAGCCAGTAGGCATTGTAATCAGCAACATACTGACTGCCTGTAGTAGTCTGCTAAGTAAGAGGACCCTAACTATGTGCTCTGCCTCCGTTCTTATTTCCCTACAGTCTATGTTTGTCTCAACAGTCAGAGGTTAACTTCAAAAATATGAGCTCAATAAATGTCGTGGCCATTGTGGAAAATGATATAGCATTTCCTCAAAAAATTAGAAATAGCGCTGGCTGGATATCTCTGAGGAAGAGTGCTTGCCTCCCATCTTCAGGACACTGGGCTTGAAACCAGACACTGCTAAAATAAATAAATAAAAACGAGATTGCACTTCCGAGTATGTAGCCAGAAGAACTGAAAGCAGTGTCTTGAAAGGATATTTTTGTATCCATGATTATAGCAGCACTATTAATAGAAAAAAGTGGGAGTAGCCTAAGGGTGCATTGATGGATGAACGGATTAACAAAATGCAGTACATTCATACCGTGGGATATTAGTCTTAAAAAGAGAAAATTCAGACACTAGATATAACACGAACAAAGCTTAAATACTCTCAAGTCACAGAAGGAAAAATGATGAATGATTCTACTTTCATGTTAAGGTTTCTAGCACAGTTGAAATAGAGACAGAAAGTAGCGGGGTGATTGCTAGGGCCTATGGGAGGGGTTACTATTTAATCAGCAGGGGTTTCAATTTCACAAGAAGAGTTCAGTGCCAGGATGATGGTGACAGCAGATGTCAGTACTAAGTGAATGCAATAATTCAGATTTGTTGAGACAGAAGGTTACATGCTGTATGACTGCTACTACACACAAACAAGCCCCATAAAGTCACTCCATGTTCTCATCTCTCAGGAGATCCCCAGACACTGAGAAGAAAAGCCTGGCCAACAAGGACTGTGTAGGATTCTCCTAGATCAACGCCTTCTCTCTGCCTTACTTCCTCTCCTTTCTCCACTTTCAGCTCTTCCGGATGTACTCCAAACTTGATCACCTCAGGCCTGGCCAACAGCTGTTTTCTCCTGATACTAACATGACTCAAATTATTTCAGTCTCTACTTCCTTGTCATCCTCAAGAAGACTTCTCAGACCCCTTAGTCTAAAACTGTACCTTTGACCTTTCCTCTGCTGCCTTTTTTATGGTATGGGGATTGGATTGAGGGCCTTTGTGCATTGAGCTACATCTCGAACCTTTTTTGGATTTTTCTTTTGAGATAGTGATTTGTGAGTTTGCCAAGTTTCCCAGGCTGGGCTTGAACTTGCAGTCCTCCTGCCTCAACTTTCCAAAATTCTGGGATTACAACTGTGCACCACCATGCCTAGCTTCTTGTTATTCTGTTAGTCTAACAGTGGTTCTCAGCCTTTCTAACGCTGTGGCCCCAAACCAAAAAATAATTTTGGTGGCTACTTCAAAACTGTAATTCCAAATAAATAACATTTTCTGATGGCTTTAGGCGACCCCTGTGCTTTGGTCGTTAGACACCCCCACCGGGGTCGCGACCTACAGGCTGAGAACTGCTGGTCTAGGATTTCTGTCTTTGTAGCATTTAGCATTCTCTGCCAGTATTCATCTATCTGTTGACCGTCCCTGTTGCTCCAGTGTCTCATCTCAGTGAATATTTGCTAAATGAACAACGAGTGACTGACGGGATAAATGAACGAGTAGTGGAAGGGGAGAGTGGGAGGGGAGGTAGTAATCAGTGTTGGAGGCTCTAGAACCCAAGGCAGAGCATCAAGTGTCCAGTTCAGAAGCGACTTCTGGCTGAGTTCCCTTGTGTAACAGCTCTGCCTCAGCCTCTCAAACTAGCTTGGGGCCACCCTGGGTGTTTGGGGAGGCAGGGAGCATGGCTGTTAACACCTTCTCTTGTTGCTGGCTGCCTGACATTCTTCAAAATACACTTTCTCCTTTCGCTCCCATGTTCAGATCTCTGCTTCTCAAATCATGTTGCAAAGAATTCAAAATCAGACCCTGCCATTTATATACTTGTAATGATTGAGGCAGGTATAGATGCTCACAGAGTAATGCAATAATCACCACTTCTATCAAAGTGCTAGGGGTCAAATTCTGTTTGGAAAAAAGAAGAAATTTGTCTGTCTATTGTTATATCATGGGCAGCAATGTAAGAAAACCATGGCCTGATCTGTCTTCAGCTCTTGAGGACTAAGGTTGTTTTTAGTTCAGATGTTGCCTTAACCTTGGCTTTGACCCTTCACCTCCTCCTCCTAGGCCCCAGTGGCTCTTCTTTTGCACCTAGACTATTTTTAATGCCTGTGTAATACCCTAGGGCTATTCTTATGACAATAGTCACCATTGCCTACAGTGATCTGCCTGATCCTCACCAGAACAGCTCTGATGACCTACCAGCTTCCCCTGGGGCCACTTTTGCTTTGTTTTGGTTGTGATGAGGGATCAGGCCTGGGAGTCCTCACAGCCTCCAGGCTGATCTCCAGCCCAGATACATTTGCACTTGGAAAGTCAGTCAAGCACATATGGCTTTTCTTTTGTTTTTCTCAGATGATTTTGTTCCACCCATTACAACCAGAGTCTAGGCTAGGCTGTATTTCTCAAGCAGTTACTAACATGTAAAACTTATTTTAGGTACCCACTGGAGATTCGTAAGCTTTTGTTTTTCAACTGGAATGTTGTCAGGGCTTACTTTTGGCTGAACTGTGATGGTTGCTTAGAAGAAAAGATGCTTATGGTGAGAGCAAAGGAAGAATAGGTCTTACCTAAGTAATGTGGAAGGAAACGGATGCAAGGGAGGCTTGAAACCCGGCCATGGCTCAGCAGAAGTGGTGACCACAGGGGGAGGTTAGTTTTGCAGCGCACTGAGATCTATACTCCTGTGCTAAGGGCTCAGAACTAGATTCTGAAGGCAACAGGGAACAACTAAAGTAAAAATGCAATTACTTTAATATTCATTAAACATCTCTGTAGGGCTGGGGAGTAGCTCAGTGCCAGAGTGCTGGTTCAGCAGGCACAAGGCCCTGGTTTCCAACCCTGGCACCACACTATACACATAATACACATGTGCATGGCCATCCCTACATTCATGCATCTGTGCCTGCATGCATCCCTCTTGCAGAAGAACACACGTTGGATCAGAGAGGGAAAATTTGAAGGTGAATTGGAGATTATATTGGTAAATCAGACAAAAGGCAGAGCCTGCCTTGAACAAGGCTCTGGAAACTTCAGTGGAGAACAGTGGATAGAGTTTTTAATAGGCATTTTAATTAATTTATTTATTTCTTATTTAAAAAAATTAGTACCCAGAACTATTCTAGGTCGAAACCAAAATCACATAGCTCCATATCCCACTGTGCACACAATTTCCCTTACTATTGACATCTTGATTAGTGTGACACATCCATTCCAGCTGACGCACCAACACGGACAAGTTGCTGCTACCCGAATCCCATTGTTTGTATTGTGGTTTGCTCTTTGTATCTGAGGTTTGATAAATGCATAGTGTCAGGGCTGGCCAGATAGCTCAGCAGACTGAAGTACCTGCTTAGGCAGGTTCAGGGGCGGGGTTTCTTCCCCGGTGTGCCATTCCGGTCCCGACATGTCACTGGGCATAGGTGTAGTGGTGAGTGCCTGTCATCCCAGTGCTTGGGAAGCTGAAAAGAGGAGGATCAGTATGAGTCTAGGCTGTGTAGTGAGACCCTGTAGACCCTGTACTGAATACATAAAAAATAAATACATGCATAGTGTCATGGTTTCCCAGGACAGCACTGTACATCATAGCTTCAGTGCCTTTATCCACTGCATTTCTCCTGTTCATCCTTTCCTCCCCCCTGTGAAGCCCTGAAAATGATGTTGTTTTCACTATTTCTGTGCTTTATCTTTCCAGCATGTAACATGGTTGGAATCATCCAGTTGGAATTATGTATTCATAATTCTTTTTCAGCTGGCTTCTTTCTCTTAGCAATATGTATTTCACGTGTCTTTATGCTTTTTGGTGGCTTGATAGCTCAATTTTAAAAACAAATTTTATTTTTGAGAGTAGCTTTAGGTTCAGAGCAAAATTAAGTGAAAGTTACATAGCTTTCCCATACATCCCTGGGTCTTTTTTAATGGCTCAGTACTATTCCACAGTGTGAATGTAACACGGTTTATTCACTGACATGCACTTATCAATTGAAGGCCATTTGCTTGTGTGGAGGAGTAGGGCTTCTGTAGGCACTCATGTGCTAGCTTTTGTGGGAGCATAAATTGCCAGACTGCTTGGATGAATACCCAGGAGCATGATTGCTGAATCATATAGCAAGGCTAGGCTTATGAGAAACTAGCAAGCCGCCTTTCTTCCAAAACGACTGTACTGCTCTACGCTGCCACCAGCGAAGGATGCGAATTTCCTACTGCTCTGTATGTGCCTCAGTGTGTGGGGTAGTCAGTGTTTAGACACTAGTGAGTGCACAGTAGTAGCACTTCATTGGCGCTTTACTCGGTAAATTCCTAGAGACACATTCTGCTGATTATCTTCACATGCTTACTTGCCACTTGCATATCTTCTTTGGTGTGATATCTGTTCAGAGACTCTGCCAATTTTAAAACTTGTTGCTATTTTCTTGGTGAATTTAAGGATGCTGGTCCTTCATCAGCTATGTGTTTTGCAAAGATTTTCTCTCAGTTTGTGAGTTGGATTTTCATTCTCTTAGTGCCTTTTGTGGAGAGCGGTTTTAACTTCATTGAAGTCTAATTTATCAGTCTTGTCTTCCACAGATGATGGTTTTGGTCCTGCATCAAAAAGTCAGTGACAAAGTCATATCGCCTTGGTCTTATCCTAATAACCCCTGGGTATTTCTTAGTTTTGTGCTTTAAAGTTCGGCTTATGATCTATTTTGAGTTAACTTTTTCAAGTGTGTAAAATTTATGTCTAGATTATTTTTTGTATGCAAATGACCAGTTGCTCCAGAATTATTTGTAAAGTAGAGTATCTTTATCTATTGAATTGATCTTTTCTGTATCCAAGATCAGCTGTGGGCATGTTTCTAGGCTTTATAATCAGTTCCACTGATCTGCCTGTCTACTCACCAATACCACAGTCTCTTAATTAATTAGTGGTATTTTACAGTTAGTCTTGAAGTCAAATAGTCTTGTTCTTTTCTTCTTATTGAATATTATATTGGCCCCTCTTTTTAATTTTTCTATTATTAACTTCTATATAAAACATAAAAGTAGTTTTAATGGATACATATATGTCCTATCTATATAATGTATATTATATTATGTATAGTATTAGTATACATGTAATATATATTATATTCTTGCAACATTTTTTACTTCTTTAAAAAGTCTTTCCTGTGTACATGTGGGATCTAGAGTACATAGTGAACACACCTTGTTGAACTTCCCCCCACCCCGTGTTCCCAGCCTCTGGTAACTGTGTCACTACAATCTTACCTGAGATGCACTTTTCCAGAGTGCACACTTGAGTGAGGTCACATGGTACTTATTTTTCACCATCTTACTTTATTCAACGTAATGATCTATCCATCTTGTGACAAGTGGCAGAAATGACAGTATTTCATTCTTCTTGTTGCTGAGCTGTATTCCGTGGTGGATAGGAACTGTGTTTGCATTATTCATCCATCAGTTGATTGACACCTGGTTCACATTTCCTGGCTGCCATGGCTAGTGTTTCAGTGAGCCCAGGAATGCAATTGTATCTTCAACGTACTACTAGGATATATACTTAGAAGTGGCATTTCTGGATCACAAGGTAGTTCTGGTTTTACTTTTTTAAAGGATCTACATCCTATTTTACATAATGGCTCTATTAATTTACATTTCTACCAAAGGTGTCCAAGGTTCGGTTTCTTTTTCTCTCCATTCTCACCTGCATTTGTTTTCTTTACTCTCTTTGATAATTACCATTCTCACTGGCATGAGCTGATGCCTTGTTGTAGTTACTTTATTTAATTTCCCTGATGATTAGCATTGATTTCTATTCTTTAGAGAATTGTCTACTGAGATCGCTTGCCCAGTTTTGCATTGAATTATGTTTTGTATTAAATTGTTTGAGTTCCAAAAAAAAAAAAAAAAAATTGTTTGAGTTCCTTATATATTTTGGGTATACACCCCTTATCAGATGTAATCTTTGCAAATATTTTGTCCCATCTTGTAGGTTGTCTCCACCTTCTTTTTATAATTTTCTTTGCTGTATAGAAGTTTTATGGTTTGATGTAAGTTCACTTGTCTATTTTTTGTTTCTGTTTCCTGTGTTTGTGTTGGTCATTCTTTGTCTTTTACTTTCTTATGTAAACTTTAGAATAGCTTGGTATTTTGATTGACACTGCATTGAATATAACATACACAGCTGGGAAGAACTGACATCTTAACAGTTCTGAAGTTTTCTATCCATGAAGCTGTAAAAATTTGGATAGATTGTTTTGCAATCTTTTGTCTGAGATTTATAGCCTTCCTCAGACACATCTTGTATATATTTGGCTGAATTTTCATTTTTGTGGTTTTGGAAGGGTGAATGAATATAAATGAAGCTATGATTTTAATTTTAAATTCTAATTGGTAATTGCTGGTACGTGAGAAAACAGTTAACTTCCTATATTAAACTTTTATTGCTATAATTATTTATTAGTTCCAGGAATTCTCCTTTTTAATTCTTTGAAATGTTCTACATAATCATGTCATCGACAAAGACCACTTCATCCTTCAGAATCTGTACGAGTTTTCTTTTTGATTTTATACCTTCTTATATATGTTAGAATGTTTCTTTTAAATACAAATAGATATTAAGAAAGAAAATATAACAAAGCACTTTTCTTACTTTTTTTGAAAAATAAAATAAAGAGAGGGCTGTGGGCACAGCAGCAGCAAGTAGCAGGGTCCATGCACTCTGGCGAGGGCTGGAGGGACACAAGGGAACGGGACAGAGTTCCGACGCACAGCCCCTTCCAGGTGGCCTTGGCAGATCCCAGCTGTGGAACACCAGCTCTTGTGCTGTGAGAGGTGGAGACCATCCGCCCGCGTGTACTCTGACACCATCCTCCTCAAGACCGGGTGCTATGGGACATGATGAAGGCGCAGGAGACCTGCATGCCCTCTGCGTCCTACTTCAAGGGTATGCAGAAAGAAATCCTGTCATCCTTGCGGAAGATTGTGGCCTCCTGGATACTAGGGGTTTGCGAGGAGCAGAAGCGTGAGGAGGAGGTCTTCACGCTGGCCATGAACTACCTAGACAGCTTTCTGTCATTGGAGCCCTGAAGAACAGCCTCCTGCATCTTCTAGGTTCTACCTGCATGTTTGTGGCCTCCAAGATGAAAGAAACCATCCTCCTGACAGCCACAAAATGATGCATCTACTTTGACAACTCTATCCCACCCAAGAGCTGCTGCAAATGGAGCTGCTTCTGGTAAACAAACTCAAATGGAACCTGGCTGCCATGACCGCCCACGATTTCATTGAACACTTACTCTCCAAAACGCTGGAGGTTGAGGAGAAAAAACAGATCATCTGAAACGTACACACACTTGTGCCACAGAGGTGAAGTTCATTTCCAACCCACCCTCCGCGGTGGCAGCTGGAAGCATGGTGGCTACCGCACAAGGCCTGCACCTGGGCAGCCCCAACAACTTCCTGACCTGCTACCTCCTGACGCACTTCCTCTCCAGAGTATCAAGCGTTACCTGGACTGTCTTCTGCCTGCTGGGAGCAGATCGAGGCTCTGCTAGAGTCCAGCCTGCGCCGGGTCCAGCAGAATTTGGACCCCGAGGCTACAGAAGAAAGGGAGGGAAGGAGGGTGAGGAGGAGGAAGCGCACACAGACCAGGCCCGCATGCCCACTGACGCGCAGAACGTGGAAATCTGAAGTGTCACCGCACCGTGGATGTCTGAGGTGTCACTGCCACCAGGGCACGGAGCAGGGGTCAGCAGCCCCAGCCAGGGTAAAGCCAGTCCCAGGCGCTCCTCTGACTGGGTCCCTCTTCTCCGGCACATTTTGATACCAGAAGGAGAAGTTCCTCCTTGTTGGTTTCTGTTCCTTTACTCTTTCTCACATCTCTGACTTAAGCAAATGAAAACAAACAAACAAACAAACAAACAAACAAAAAAACAAAAAGCAAAAGAGACAGGATAGATCTTGCATAAGCTGAGTTAGGGGAGGTTAGTTGTGCTACATAGTAGAGGCTTGGATTTATACCCCTGGAATCAACTAGTTTTTATATTAATGTGCTTGTGTCTCTGGTAAGAATATAAATATTAGCACATGAGAAGTCTGCAGGGAGGACCAGATTTCATTCATGGCTTTTTATTAAAAAAAAAAAAATTTAAAGGCATAAAAACATTTTACAAAGGAAAAAAGAATACCAACAAACCATTTTTAAAGTAGAAGAGGGTTTTAGCTAGAAACATGTATTGTTGTGCTATCCCGGGACGTGCACCCTGATGTGGTCCTGAGTGAGCCTTGTGTCCTGCTTGCTCAGTCATGTAGGCAGTTGGTGAGTCACATGTACGGTCATGTATCTCATAACTAGGTAGCTGTGTAGCCTCTTCACCTTATGGATGGTTGATGCAGTCTCTCGGTCCGGCTACCACAGACTGGCAGCCCCTGTGTGCTCAGCCCCTGCCTGAGGACCGTCCTCCCGGGCCAGGCCTGATGGCACTGGTCAGTTTCAAGGTATCGGGGAAAGGCCATTTGTCCCCTCCTGTGACACGTGACTGTAGAGAGAAAACAAAATAGTGACATATTATGTTCTATTTTTATAACCTTCCTATTTTTGTAGTTACCTGTTTCTGAGATGCAGGTCTTTTTTTTTTCAACCCATGGCCCTGCAGCCTGATCACAGCCAGGTTGAATTAATAGAGACTTTCTCTTTTTTTAAAAAAAATTATTGATGTTTAGATTTTTCTTCTCAGTTGGTATTCTGAAACCATTCCATGTCAGAGCACTTTGAGTCCAGTAGTTAGAGGCAATATTGCTGTTGATGTGGAATGAGGGGAGGGGGAAAATTTTAGTGGAATAGTTTAGAAATATTCACATATTTGTACACAAACAAGATTTCTGAGCAAGTGAAAGCAAGATTTCTGAGCACTGACAGGTGAGTGTGAGGGGTATGTTTTTCACAAGTTTTGTTCCAGTCGAGAAGAAACAGATCCACATTTTCAACATTGTCAGGATGATAAAGAAGCTCTTGGCTTGTAGAGAAATGGAAGTTTGTAGGAATCCTTTGGTGCTAGCTGGTGTTTGAAATTAGGAACCCTTGGTCCCTTTGAAGGCAAGAGGAAAATCTTAAGTTAAACCCCAGAAGACATGGATTTGGTCTGCTTGGCATTTCCCAGAATGATGTGATCTGCGAGTCATCCAGGGAAGTTAGGGTACTTGAATGAGTTCCATTCCAATGAGATCTTATCCCCTGTCCCCTCCTTAAAAACAAATGTTACTGGCCGGTAGACAATTTCAAGTTTTGGCTTGGTGGCTTTTTATTTAGGAAGTGTTGAAGGAGGTGCAAGAGCTCGAGGCTGAGGCTGGAGAGAGGACAGGAGGGAGGAAGTGTGGATGGGAAGAAGGGACGAGCAGTGACTGTGCGAGGGGCAGGATGCAGCTCTGTTTCTGTTTTTATATATTGCATATTCTTGTTTTTTTATTTTTGTACTTTTAATAAGGAATTACAGTGTGACAGCTTCAAAACATGTTAGTAATACTTTCCCAATAATTGATACAAAGCATATTGTTGTCCTTGTTGTTATACAGAGCACAGGGTGTAGGTAGACATGACAAATTTTCTAATGGTTATTGGTACAATTCTCTTTGACCAAGAGAAAGTATCGTATACATAGTCAAATGTTCCATAAGGGCAGTGGGTTACTGGTGAAACCAGCAATATGGGAAGCTGTTGATTTGAGCCTTTTACTGCTCAGCATAGTAAACTAACGTTACGTTTTATGCATGATGTTTAAACTTTTCGGCTGGGTGCTTAAGGGCAAATTAAAACAACACCGGCATAACAAAACCTGTAGCTTTTGTATCTCCCAAGTTCAGTCAAATCCCCTCAGGATTTACTTTGAAACCATATACAGTGCTCTGTAGAACTGTTGTCAGTGTCAGCCGTCTGGATGAGTCATAGCCATTGCTTTACCAGTTTGTTCTCTGTGAAAGCCTGAGAGAATGTCTTGTCTCTATGTGACTCCTTAGGCACACTATATACTTTCAATCCCTTTACTCTCTGGTCCTTTAATCTCTTTGAACAGAAGATTTGGGAAACCCCTGAGTTGTAGGATGTTATAGCATAGGTCCTGTTCTGTCCTGAGTCCTCACTGACCATGAAGGGCTAGGGCCAAAATATTGGCTATCTTTGTAGCCCTTCTTTTTCTCTAATTTTTCGTCTATAAACTTATATTCTTAACTCTCCCGAAGAAAAGCATCATGATACTATTACTCTAAAACATGAATGTGAGCCTGACTCTGATCCATGAACCATTTTGACTGGTCACGTGGTGCCTGGATGAAGCCCCAGCACCGAGACTTCACATGTCACACCTGAACTTCAGCCCAGACTCCTCCACCATCCTGACTGGGCCAACCAGGAGACTCAGCCCTAGTCCATTCACTGACTCATCAACAACCTGAGCTCAGATTCCACCCGCCTTCCCAACCAGGGTTCACATTGGCCAGATAAGAACTCTCTTAGCCCAATACATCTCCCTAACTTGACAACTGTCCAAACCCCAACTACACCCATATTTGCCACACAGCCACCCACTGTACCCACATGGCTGACCACTGTCCTGGCACATGGGGGCCTCGTTGTAGCCAGCTGCTGAGCTCAGACTTACAGACAGACACCTCTGGAGGGGAATAACTTGGTGGACCCAGACCTAAATTTCCATAGGTGCTAACTATATAAGTTCACCAAGGTGTAGAGATTACTGCTATAAAAAATGATAAGGAGAAAGAACAAGATCCAATCCCAGATCCCGAGTCCACACAAAACAAATACAGGAAACACTACCATGGAAGAAAATGGGAATCATACAGATGAAATCTCTGAATCAGTAGCAGCCGAGGTTGAAAGGCAAGTTGAGAAACGTATAGAGCAACTTAGATCAGAGATAACATGTGAAGTAAAAAAAGAAATGTACGAAAAAATACTCTGAAGTGGCAAAGCAATTACAGAAACATATAGAAGAAACCAGAGCAGAAATAACCTCTGAAGTTAAAAAAGACCTCTGTAAATCAGTAGCATCAAAAGTATGGTAGAACAGAACAAAAATAATGTCTGAACTAGAGAGAGAAAGGATAACTACAATGAGAGAATTCAGTACCACTAAAGAAGACATTGATAAAACATTAGAGGAGAATAGAAAAATGATGGATTCCCTGAATAAGCAATATGGAAGAGAAATAGATCGCATGAAGCAGTTTCAAAGAGATATAAAAGAAAATAAAATCTCAATCACAAGCTGGAAAAACTGTATGAACCAAAGTGAAGATAAAATCTCAGATTTTGAAGACACAGTCGCAGCTAGTGAAAAGGTAAGAAAGGATCTCTTAAAAATAACTAGGATGCAGGAAAAATAATTCAACATCTGCAAGATGATGCAAAAATGAACAATGTGAGATTAATAGGTATCAATGAGAAAGAAGGACTCAATACAAAGGATGTAAAAAGAATATGGGCAAAAATAATAGCAGAAAACTTCCCAAATAAAAAAAAAAAAAAAAAAAAA
>PVJA010043509.1:0-16661 GCA_004027025.1 Myocastor coypus | reverse complement strand
TTATCTGTCTGTCTCTGTCTCCCTTTTTCCTCTCTATACCCTCTTTCTTATCCCACCTCCTTCCTTCCCCCTCTCTATTAGTACTACTTTCTCCTCATGTTGGATGTTCTGAAATTTCATGCTGATGTACCTTGGTGTTTTTCTTTTAAATGTGTATTTTTCTGTGTATTCAGTGGGCCATTTCTTTCTTCAAACTTGAATTGGAAAATTTCTTGCATTATCTGAGAGTTTCCTGCCCCTCTGTTTTCCTTGTGTTTTTTTGGAACTCCTAATCAGATACTAGTTTTCCAGGTAGCTTTTCTAATTTATTATCTTTCCTCTTACTACTCATTTCTTTTTATTCTGCATTCTTGGAAATTACCTTAACTTTTCCTTTGAATTTACACTGAAGTTTGTAGCATTCTTGTTGCTTCAGTTCTTTTTGTTGTTTTGTTCTGTTTTGTTGTTGTATTTTAGGACAGGGTCTACAGGGTTATAGTGTCTCACTATGAAGATGGGACTCGTAGTGATCCGTCTGTGTTCAGCCTCCCAAGAGCTGGGATTACAGTTGTGCCCCACCATGCCTTGTCTCAGTGGCTATCTCAGCGCACCCTAGGGTGGGACTGGCACAGCAGGCTGGGGATCGAACCCCAGCCCACGTGTGCCTAAGCAGGCATTTCAGTCTACTGAGCTATTTGGCCGGCCCTTCAGTTCTCTGTTCTTCCTGGTTTGTTTTTTAAAGATGAAAATTTTTCTCAGGGTATTTTAACTACGCTTTCTGCAACATTTTCCTCTCTCTTGTCTTTCTTTTCTTGGCCACTTATATTTTGTTTGGTCTTAGTCTTTAATATTAGAAACTTTCCTCAAGTACGTCAAGATCCTTGGATGCCATTCAGATCAAAATGTGTTATGCAATGCTTGAGAACTCTGTTTCTGAGGTCTAGGCTCTTACTGTTGGTAAACTATGCTATACGAAACACCTAAATATCATAGTCCCTCTCTAGATTGGTTAGTTTGGGATTCTTTTCTGAAGAAAATACTTTCTTCCAGATGAGGCTGTGTATGTTTTACAACTGTCCTGAAAAAAAAAACAGCTTGGAATTTCATCAGATTTTCACATAATCCTCTGATTTTGTTGTGTACTTCTGAGCTGTTAAAAGTCCAAGGCCCCTTGGGTTTAGATTTTTCCGAAACCATTTTTTCTGATTTCTGGAAGATTGGGAAATCACTGGCCACACTAAATGGCTTTATAGAACTAGAATTCTAAAAGTATAGTAAGCCTCTTATAGTTTCATAAGAATTTGTTTGCTTATTTAGGGCACATAAATTTAGTATTCTTTAGTTCTGATGTCATCTTTCCATATCTCCATGTGTTGTGATTTAAGGTTATAGTTTTCTACTTCTACCGAAGTGCTTGCTTTTCCTTATTCTCATTACTTGGGAGTAATTAGAAAAAGAAATATTTACTCATATTTTAAAATCAAAATGGCATTATTGTCCTACCATGTTTATTCCTTTCTATAAACATGGTGTTGTACAGCTTTTACCCATTTCCAAGGCAAAGTATTAAATTGATGCATTTAAAAACATTTTTTTTTAATTTATTCATTTTTTTCTTGTTACAGAACCTTTGTTTGTTTATTCACTCATTTTTATGGCCGGCTCAGCCTACCCCGAGAGCAGGGCTGGCGCAGCATGTGGTGCCGGGGATCGAACTGCAGTCCCTGAAGCTGCCCAAGCTTTCCCAAACAGGCGCGTTAGACCACTGAACCATCCCGCTGGGCCCTGATGCATTTTTATATTAGTCTATACAGATCTGTATCATTTAACTATAGTGTTTCATAACATGTTTTGCTGTGATTTACATAGTGATACCTCTCAGTGCATATTTTAGTTGTTTATAGTTTTCATAACTATTACTGCAGTGACTTTTTTTTTTTAGAATTATTTATTTATTTATTTATTTATTTTTTCTTGTTTCAGAACCTTTGTTTATTCACTCATTTTTATGGCCGGCTCAGCCCGCCCCAAAGGCAGGGCTGGCGCAGCATGTGGTGCCAGGGATCCAACCTCGGTCCCTCAAGCCTCCCAAGCTTTCCCAAGCAGGTGCTTTAGACCACTGAGCCATCCTGCCAGGCCCCTGCAGTGACTATTCTTTATCTTACTTTTCAGTCAATTTTTACAAATACGGTCATATAATAAATATCTAGTTCTGGGATTACCTTGTCTTAACCACCTACCAGCGCAACTACTTAAATACAGGAAGACCAAACACTGTATATTTTTCATTAATTTTTATAAGATAATATAACAAGAAATAAAAAAATGACAACTATATCAAATTCAGTAATTTTTCTGTGTATAAATCTTAAACCATTGAATACATACAACAACAATCTGAACAATAGTATCTAGTCTCTTTCCAGTTTTTTGTTTGTTTGTTTGCAGTACTCTTTCTTTGAAAAGCACATTTTACACTTTTGTGTTGGCCTTCCATTTTTTTCTGTGGGTGGTATAATTTCAGTAAAATATCTATCCACAAAATATAATGGTGAAGGGGCCAGGGAAATAGCTCAGTGAAATAAGTGCTTGCCTGGCAAGGGCAGGGTCCTGAGTTCAAGCCCCAGTACCAAAAAACAAAAACAAACAAACAAACAAAAAACCCTCAAAATATAATGGTGAAGACATCAGTGATGGATGCTCTGCTTGGTATTTCACTCCGTAGTTTTCAATTATATGGTTTAGTAAACATAATCTAAGTAGCAAATGACTTTTTAAGTCCTCTTGTTTTGCATAAATAACAACTGAGATCCATATCGTTTAGTCTAGAAGGTGAATAAATATGATATTTTCCTCACTTTTTGGCTGCAGGATAGCTTGTTAGATGTCAGTGAAGGCTGTCAACTCCACCAATAGAATTACTATCATTGAACACTGTTGAAATGTTTTTAGTTTCATTTCTTCAAGTCTGTCACTTCTGTAGTATAAGTAGTTGACAATAAGGAGATATCTTTCTTGTCTTTCTACCTCATTAAACAAAATTTTCCTTTCTGACATTCTAACATTTTTCCCTTTTGCAGATATATTTGCACTTCCTTCTGCTCAGTTTCAGTGTCCTACACACCTGTATTGTAAATTAACATCACTTGAGTTCTAGAGAAATGTGAAAAGCATTTCTAATATATGTGTGACTTTTCATAGATCATAGCACAAAATTACAGGGTTGTTTTCACAAGTAAACATAAAAGGAAATAACCAGAAGTTACTAGGTTTGACTAGAAACAAACATCAACAGAAAATACAATGTTCCAAATAAAAAAGTATTAAAAAAAAAAAAAGACATACGGGGCTGGGGAGATAGCTCAGTAGAATAAGTGCTTGCCTGGCAAACTCAAGGACCTGAGTTCAATCCCCAGTTCCACAAAAAAGAGAAAGAAAGAAAGAAAGAAAGAAAGAAAGAAAGAAAGAAAGAAAGGAAGACAGACAGACATAAAACAGATATATGAGTGTATCTCACACAATACTTGGTATAAAGTGTTTTGTGATCAAGAATATCTGTGTTTAAAACTGAATCATACTGTAAAATTACCTCACAAATAATTTCTGTGCCTATCTTCTCAATGACTAGTTTCATCCAGTTTTTTATGATAATGAATATAATGTTTACATTTATATTTTAGTCTCATTGATCGCTTTATTCTTCCTCTACCATAAACTGTAGAAATGCTTACTGATGTCTCTATTTGTAAGTTACAAAAAAGAAATTAGCTCCTTATTATATATAATACAAACATATCTTCTCACTTCTCCAGTAGTCTTCGAATTTGGTTCATATTTTTGTCAGACCAAAACCTTTTGACTTAAGAGCTGCACATGGTGGTACATGCTTGTAATCCCAGCACTCAGGAGGCCAAGGCAGGAGTATCACTGTGAGTTCCAGGCTAGCCTGGATACATAGTGAGTTCAAGGCAGTGCTGAACTACATAATGAGATCCTGTCTCCAAAAAAATGAGTCTTTGTGTGCCTCTTCCTGTACAGCGTATTGATTCTATAGCATTTGTATCAAAACTACAGGTTTCCATTGTATGAACAATAACAAATTATAAATTATATTGAAAGAATAATCCAGCCACCAAATTAACAACAAAAATAAATTACTTAGAAATAAACTTAATCCATAGCAGAACCTCCATAAAGAAATATTTTAAAACTGTTGTGCTGACAAGATAAAATTCCTTGGTTAGGACACAAAGATTCTAGTCAGAAAATTTGATGAGTCAGATTTAGTCAGTAATACTATTTGGTCATCAAAGGACCTTAAGAACATGAAATACTATAGGCAGGTGGGAAGTGCCAATATTTCTAAATGCTAGTATTTCTAGTGTCCAGAATAGATGAACAACCTTTGTGATCAACATTTTTTAAAAAATGAACTGCATATTATAAAAATGGGTAGAAAACATAGCCTTTTCATAGAATGTATTCAAATAACCAATAATTACATAATAATTCAACACCATGTGTCATCAATAAATAAAACCACAGTAAAGGCTCTCAACCTATGTGAGCCTGAGCCTATATGTGCATGTGCCCAAAGCCCTCAGTTTAATTCATAGCACCAAATAAACTAAAACAACAACAAAAATAATAGTGAACTTTCACTACATAGGGAGCTATTCCATAGATTAGCTAAATTTAAAAACACTATTATCTACATAAATAAGATATAAAAAATCTAGAACTTTTTTTTTTTTTTTTTTTTTTTCTGGTGGAACTATAAAACAGTAAAACTTTTCTGAAACTCTTAAAGTTAAACATAATGCTTACAGTGTTAGGAGGCCACCAAAACCATTGCTAGGAATTCTCATAGAATGCACAGTAGTTACATTTATGGCTGGGGCATTATTTCAGCAGGAGGATGCAAAGCATAGCTAGCAAAGGAAAAGGTAAGTGGGCAAAATCCAGGAAAGATTAAGTGCAGACTCCCAGAGTTCCTCTCCTGCAGTCCTATAAGACACGCTATATTTCCCCAGCAAGAAATTTGACACCACATGTGAAGTGTTACTGGGGCATGGCGGCAAACAGACTGAATCAAGAGGACTAAAGCCTGAACTATAGAAAGACCCTGTCTCAAAAGATCTAAAAATCAGCAAGTGAGGCCAGGAAGCTCATTAAAGACTAAGTGTACAGGGATTTTATTGGAGAATGATCACAGTCTTCGCTGAAACACATCCAAATTCCAAACTTTGTGAAAAAAATGTGGTTATTCAGCATAAGCCATATTGTTGCAGTGCAGAGTTTAGGCTCAGGGAGCCACACTTAAAAGATAACAGGGAGGTGGAAATTCTTCCCAAATCTATGATTCAAGTTGCCAGACACCAGCTTAAAACTAGCCTTGCAAACAGATCTTTTTAATGATAAATATCCCTTTAAAGAACATTCATTCCTTTCTTGCCTATCTTACAACCCATTTCTGTACATATTTCCCTAAGAAATAAAATGTATATCTAAAAGTACAAGAATGTTTGTTCATAGCCAAAGCTAAAAGCAGCCTGTGTATTCAACAACTGGAAAATAGATGAACAGATTTTTTATATATTGTGAAGTACTACTTAGCAATTTAAAGAACTACCTACTAAAAAATTTTAAATGTGAATGTAACATCAGTACCACAATCAGTCAAAACACGAGTAAATATAAAAAAACTATGTTAAAAGAATATTTAAGTGTGAGATTCAATGTACATGAAGTTAAGAATTAGCAAAACTAATGTATGATTAGAGGAAGCAAAATGTGATTGCTAGGAGGTAGAGAAATTAATTGGAAAAGAACATGATAGAATGTGTGTTAATGGAATATAAATTCAGTGATACTCTGTTGAGGCTTTAGAGAACACATTTAGGCTGAGCCTACAGGATGAGTATGTATGATTGAAATGGCTGCAAATGGGAACAGAAAGAGAAGAAAGATCATGCATGCGGTTTGTAAAGACAAAGCAGACTATAAAGGGAAAAACTTGATCCAGTGAGACTGTAGCTTCAGTGATGGTGAGCCTTCTAGAGCTTTCAGTGATAACAAAGAACCTGCTGTAGTACATGTGTCACAGCTTGACCACCACTGACTTAAGAGTAAGGGTGGAGCAGTCATGCTAGTTATGAAGTTTTGAGTCTGAGCCATGTACCATATGCTGTAGATACTGAAGACCACATTATTAAACTTGAGTATAGTGTAATTAGATAATGATTCCAGTGAAAATGTGGGTAAAGAATTGGGGAGGGGAGAAGTTGCACACTATGTGCTTACATTGCCCCTGTGCCCTTCTCATCCTTTACCTGACAGACATCCCTGTCATTCCTGAAGTGTACCTCCCTGAAGCACATGCACTGTATTCTACAGTACTACATTCTTCCTTGTAGATTGTTAGATAGTAAGGACTAACTAGAACTCTTATCCTTTTCGCCTTCCCTTACATACACATGTAAATATTGTCCCTTCTTTCTGTCTCTCTTCACTTCAATTGCCAGTATCTTTTACAGAGTAACTGCTTAATAAGTGCTTGAGTTAGATGTACCTCAGTGCCCTTCATAAGATGTGTTTATTGATCTAAGTAGTAGTAAAATGGTAGCAGACAATTTGAGAATTACTTAATAGTTACAAAAAGTGATGGCATGCAAGAGAAGAGTTAGAAATACTAAAAGTTCTTTGTAGATGACATCAATGTTTTGTTTAGTAACTTTCACCTTTTCATACTAAAGCACCAGCTTAGGTAGAGTGCAGTGTGGGAGGCCCTGGCCTGCCATGCTGGCCCTGCTGCTGGAGTACACTGAGATGGCGATTGAGACTGGGTATGGTGGCCTGCACCTGTAATCCCAGAGTTTGAGAGTCTGAAAATAGGATAATCAGTACAAATCCAATCTATGTAGTGAGACCCTGTAGACCCTGTACCAAATAATAAAATAATAATAATAATAATAATAATAATAATAATAATAATTTTCACCTTTTAATTTGTAGAGGAAACTTTTTTGTTTGTTTCTTTTTTTGGTAGTGGGATCAAATTCAGGACCTTGTGCTTATAAGGCAGGCATTTAAATTGCTGAGCTGTCTCCCTGGCATGGACAACCTCTGACATGAAGTATAAAATATGAACCACACATACACAAGTTTTGGTGTGTGTGTGTGTGTGTGTGTGTGTGTGTGTGTGTGTGTGTGTGTGTGTTGAAAGTAAGAGTATTTGATTTTGGTTTTGGTTTTATGTGCTGGGGATTAAAGCCTAGACCTCAAACATATAAGTATATGGTGTACCATTGAGCTATTATACTGCTAGAATCTGAATTGGAGAACTTTTTAACACTTAACATTTTATAAATAAATACCCACTTTTAGAAAGTTTTCTGTATATTGCAGTGACTTTCATAGATACTCAAATGGAGAGGAGAGTAAGGATGGATTTTGTCCTGGAAAAATAACATCCTGACAAGACAAAAGACCAGTACTGAAAGGAACTAGGCTAAAGCTGGCTTTCCTGTCACCACATACCAGATATAAAAGTAGTAAAAGCAGACAGATGGACAGTTCTGCAAGTTTTGTAGTGTGTGAATAGGGAAAAACATTCTGTTCCTCTTATTCAGAGAAGGAATTTCTAGACTGAATTACTGGTTTCAGTAATAAGTTTCATGTTCTGACCAAAGAAACATTCCTCCTTACCCCCCCCCCATAATGACTCATGCTTTTCTCAGAATTTTGCTTTTGTGGAAACTAAAACCCAGCCATAAATACAGCAGTGTTATTTGGATCTTTGTGCTAATGATGTTATTGTGAGTAGACTACTGATTGGGAAGAACACTAGTATTATAAACCCAGTTGTAAGAGAGGAGCCAAGCACATTTAATGATCTTAGTCTAGGAGATATGAAAATATGTCTTTGAAAAAGTATTATAGTGTGAATTATGCAATAAAAATAGAACCTATAATTACATATTCTAAAAATGCCTCATCAGTTTGAGGGACTTATGTCACAAGGTAAATTTTTAATTTCCAGTATTGACACTAGAGATACTTTAAAAGGTGTGTGGTAGCAGTGGTGGATGGGGGTGTCTGTGTGTTTTGTTGTGTCCTTCAAAATTGGTGTGAGATTATCAAAGTACAGTCATGTTGCCCATAAAGCAATTACAAATAACAGGTTATTAGCACTGACTGAAGTTAAAAATTTATGTTCCAGTTTTGTTTTAACCTTAATCTTGCAAGAAATACAGGCTTAAATGTGCTTGTTATATACCTTAAGTGACTCTGAATTTTACAATATCAGAATATTCTGTTATATTTTAATCCCTGTAATTACTGGTTTTGGACATGCACACAAAAGTCTCTGTTAATGTCCCATAAAGTCTGTCCAAGGGAGGAACTTTCTTTTCATTTTAATCTTTGCAGTCATTACCTTTCTTGGGTTACCTCTTCAAGCCAACTTCCAGAGGATTAGAATTTTAGCTCTTGTAGTCCCCATTTTCAAAATTTGTTACATTTTTCTCTGTACCATGTTTTAATCTCAGCAAAAGTTAGTTGGTGAATCGTAGTATGTGAAGCAGTTAGAAGATAACACCCTATTGACATATTAAGTAAACAGTTAAGTTTTTTATCAGTTGCAAAGTTTTATAAGGAAACAAATTTATAAGTAAGTTTTGAATTTTTCACACTGGTCAGCTGATGATTTATCAGTTAATAAAAATGGAAATATTCTACTTACAGATCACTTAAATTGCTGCTTTTATGTCCATTTTAGGTCATAATTCTCACTGCTGTTTTTAAGATGTAGCAACTGTAATTTTCAGTATACTTAGTACATTGTAGCAAGTGTGAGTAAATAAATGTTTGAAAGGACAAAGAATATCTAATATGTCCCTCTATGTTTAAATAAATTTGAAGCACATGTCTTAAAGGATTAATATTTTTAAATTATTAATTCTTACATGATTTTACATTGGTGTTGATATCACTTGAGAACTTTTTTCCACATCTTGGCTAGTGATGAATGAGTATGCTTAATATTAAGCTAACCTATTTCGGGTTGCACTTTGGAGAGTCCTCTCCTCCTTTGCTTGCTAAATAGCTGTCTTCCCTTTCTCAAGTTGTGCATTAGTGAAATGCCCTTTTACCAGAACAACCAGAGAATAAATCATTATTAAAGTTGGTCAATAATTGTTTGCAGTGAAGTTTTGCATCATTACTAATGCAGTTCTGTTTTTGCTAGAACATGGGGGCAGATGGCAAGCAATTAAAGTAGTCACTGTTTGATCTTTGTCATTCAAAAAACTTAAAATCAAAATTTTCCATATTTCATACCTTTCCTCCAGTGTCACAACATTCCTCTTAAAATATCCTTTCACCTACAGATGGATGTGGGAGGTGTTCATTGATATCGTACTTTGTTATAGTCTGAAAAAACAGAACATTTTTAAATGTAGCTCTTAGGAGTTTATCTCATTAAATGAACAGTTTTGTTTTGGCCTGTAAGTTTGGCATGTGAAATGTGCAGATTAAGAATAGATGTGAAGTGATCATTAAGCAAGATGAAATTTCACTGCAGTATACATTTTGTGCTTTATATCACTTGTGTAATGATAACAGTAATACATCAATAAATATAGTGTGAGACAAAAGATATTTTAAAAGATTATGATAATAATCTCTAAGAAAGGAAATCGGTTTGAGGAAATAGGCTGTGATTGTGCTATGGGCAAAAGATAATAGTGAGTACAGATAGAACTGTCAGAAGCCTTTTGATATAAGTAAGAATTATTTCTAGAGTCATATTTCTTTCCATTGTCTAGTCCTGGTTGTATATCAAATACGTTGTAATAAAAAATATGTTTTATGACACTGAGTTGTATCATTGCTTAATTATGTAATGCAGGTCACCAGGGACTGTGCCTTAGGATGAATAAAAGTGAAAGCAGGGTCCTATTTTCTAGTACAGGTTAACTAGATAGTGACTGGTTCCATAGTACATACTATCAAAGTTGAAATGACAGCAGAAACACTCCCACCCCACCCACTCCAACCTCCTATGCAGAACTGATACATTCAAGAACTACTCTACATTGGTTGTTTTCCTGCAGAGTAGTAAATTGGAGTCCATTTATACCTCTTCCTTAACCTCTCAGTGATTATAGTTCAGACTTGATCGACTTTGAAAGTACAATCCTTACCATGTAGGACAATACATGAATATTTGCTTTGATCATTATTTGTGCCTGAGCATAGACCCAAACACTATAACTGAAGTTCTTTGACCCTTGACCCAGGAAGTAGGGAACTTGTCTGGAAACAGTAGACCCTGTTAGGGCTTTATAACTGGTCCCTACCCCTACATTCCCCGCTCCCTGTCATTTGGGTTTGTTTGTTTGCTTGCTTGTTTTCTTTCTTTCTGTCTTTCTGTCTTTCTTTCTTTCTTTCTTTAATTTTGGTTTTCTTGCAGCACAAATAAATGCTACTTTTGGGATGTTAAGTTAGTAGAAAAGGAAAACCATAGTCCAAAGAAACTTTTTGTAAAATGGTCTGAGTACAAATAGGTGAGTACACTGTGTCTAATCATACCTCCAGTTAAAATTGCTAGTCCTGTCTTTATTATGCCAGACAGTCTGAAAATTTTCCACAGATAAAAGTTGCAAGGAACAGAGTCACAGGATTTACTAAGAAACCTATGTGTTGACTCAAGGTTTTTTTTTTTTGTTTGTTTTGTTTTGCTTTTTGCCTGTGTTGGCAGTATAAGTTTGTTACTCACAACTCATCTTTTATCAAATAGGTTAGCTGATGAAATCCAAGCATATTTTTATGCAAGTAGATACTGAAAATGGTACCACCAGAAGGAATAGCACTTGAATAAGAATGAGTCCCAATAGTGACAAAATCATTTCCTCATTCTATGGCATAAGGAAATAAGGCAATCTTGTATGGTGAAGAGGCTAGGGGAACAATGCAAAACCAAGAAGCCTGTTCCTACTGAGGAAGTCTTAAAAATTGTAGATTTCTCCCTAGGGTTGATGGAACTGAGAATAATAGTACAGTGATCTCTCTAAGAGCAAAAACACTCGGCAGCTACTTGTGCTTAAGACATAAGGGCTTTTATGCATTACTTTCTTGGCTACTAAATACTGATAGTATAGTGTAAAAATCTAGGGGTTTTCAAAGTACTTTTAGGTTCATTGGCTCTTCATTTGCTCTAATTGTTTTTAAAATTATTAGGGCTGAAGTCATCAGTTAGACTTTTTGTGAAATGGTTAGCTTTTGATTTTTCTTGAATACCTTTAATCCTGTCTACCTGTCTTGACCAGTGTATTACCATTCTTCATACTTTTGACTAATAAAAAGGAATCCAAGAATTTGAGCAAAAATATTCTAGAAAAAAGGCCAAATATTAATGTCTTTCTCCACTAGAAGCATTAGTCATTTTTTTAGTTGTGTTTTAAAATGATTCACCAATACTATCATCTTGATGTTGAACATGTAAATGTAGTTTATAGAGTTGCCTGACTTACTGCTTATTTCTGATTTCCTGCTCTTTGTTTCATATGAAATCTGCCTGGACTCAGAAGAGAAAATACTTGCTAGAAATATCACTGTGAAATCATTTGTTTCCTATTTTGCATTGTATATTTTAAAATGTCTTTTGTATTTTTTACATTATATTTCCCAAGTTTCATGTTGCTCTCACCATCTTTTGAGTTTAAATTTACCCTTAGTCTCTTTCTGACCTTAAATTGTGTGTGTGAGTGTGTGTGTGTGTGTGTGTGTGTGTGTGTGTGTGTGTGTAATTAGGACAGGGTCTCCAGGGTCTCACTATGTAAATCAGACTCATAGTGAGTGATTGTCTTGTTTTCAGCCTCCCAAGTACTGGGATTACAGGAACATGCCACCATACTCAGTCTCAGTCACCATCTCAGCACGTCCCAGCAGGGGGACCAGCCCAGCAGGCCAGGATTGAACCCCAGCCCCTGTGTCTACCTAAGCAGGTGCTTTAACCTTAGTTATCTGGCTAACCCAGTCTGAGCTTAAAGTTTAAGAAATTTCAGTTAATGTTTAAAGACTGAATTGAGAAAGCTGTATTATATATGTCACACTTTGGTATGGCATATGTACCTAAATAAAAGTTTAAATGAATGATTTGCCTAATAATCTAGGCTCAAGTATTTATTAATCTGTATTTCATTAGTGACTCTTTACTATATTTGATTCTGCTAGTCATGTTGGGCACTTTTACCCTTATCTGTTCACATTTACTGGTTTGTTTTCTTTTGGGCAGGACCAGGGTTCAAACTCACAACCTTGCACTTGCCAGGCAGGCACTTGTGCCATGGAGCTATCTCCCCAGCCCTAAAATTTACTAGTAATCAAGTTTCCATCAGTATAGAAAACATTTTTCACCTTGGTCTTAATGATAAGTTGTTGTTTTAGCGGTACCAGGAATTAAACTCAGGATTTTGCGCTTACTAGGCAAGCACTTATTCTACTGAACTATCTCCCTGGTTCCTTTGGTCTTAGTTATTTGTGATTTTTTTTTTTTTTTTCTTGTTTCAGAACCTTTGTTTGTTTATTCACTCATTTTTATGGCCGGCTCAGCCCGCCCAGAGGGCAGGACTGGCGCAGCATGTGGTGCCAGGGATTGAACCGCGGTCCCTGAAGCCACCCAAGCTTTCCCAAGCAGGCGCTTTAGACCACTGACCCATCCTGCGGGGCCTATTTGTGATTATTTTTAAGAAATTTGTTAACAGAGACCCTCCCTGAACCCATCCACAGACATCAGATTAGAGAACTTTTATCTTACGTAATATAGTAAATCTCTGAAATACATTTTTGTAACACTTTTCATAGCACTGTGAATATCAATTTAATAATAAAAATTAGTTGTAGTCCTTAATGAAAGGAATTTTAATTTTCTAATTACTATTAAGAACTTGATTTTCTCCCCTAGAGTTATAAAAGAGTTTCTGTCTCATTAAAAGCATGAGTAAAGTCTGTTTTCTCGTGAGTTGCTTGTGTAGGTTAGTGAAGGGCTGCACTTTAAAGCAAATGGATAATACGCATCCTTCCAGGTCTAGTGTATGCTACAGCTGTTCCTTTATTTTTTTAAAGAATTTTTTTTCTTGTTTCAGAACTTTTGTTTGTTTGTTTGTTTGTTTATTTTTATGGCCGGCTCAGCCTGCCCTGAGGGCAGGGCTGGCACAGCATGTGGTGCTGGGGATCGAACCGCAGTCCCTGCAGCCGCAGAAGCTTTCCTAAGCAGTCACTTTAGATCACTGAGCCAGCCTGCCAGGCCCCAACAGCTGTTCCTTTAGACTTAACTCCAGCAAGCTCAGAGACTTGGAGAAGATAATTTTTGAGATCCTAATTAGGACTCAGAAATGTGTACCGAAGGACATTATTTCCTATTTATTGCCACATGAAATTTGTTTAAAATTACCTTTCTCTGAGCACTTTTGATTTTCCTTTGCAAGATACCTTCCTCCATTTTGATATTGCTATTCTTGTTGCTGTGTCTTTCTTCAAGCCACCATTTATGTTTTCTCTGGGATAATTTCAACAGTTTTCTGTTTTTCTGTGCTCTTAAGATTTAAGTCCCGATCGCTAAAGACCCTATCCTGGAGACATTAGCATTCTAATAGGAAGCCAGACATGGGGGTATATAATAACGAAAGTGTTGCACCAGATGTAGTGGTTTATGCCTGTAGTCCCAGCACTGTGGAATGCTGAGTCAGGAGGATCACAAATTTGAAGCCAGCCTAGGTGATTTAGCAAGTTAACATGACCTTAAGAGGACCCTGTCTCCAAAAGAGAAACTATGAAAAGGTCTGGGGACATAGGTCAATGTAAAGGTCTTTGGTTCACCTCCCAGCAATGCTACCAAAAAGGAGTGGATTTTAAACTACAGTAGAAATATCTGTGGGGCTGGGAGATAGCTCAGTAGAATAAGTGCTCAAGAGCCTGAGTTTCATCCCTGGTTCCGCAAAAATACAGAAATATCTAGAAGAGGGTGTGATTAAATTAGGACAGAGAATAAATAATTGACTTTAGAAATGTTTAAAGTAACTTACAAATAGAAAATTAAATCATTGCTGGGCGTGGTGCTATATACCTGTAATCCTAGCATTGAGGATGCTAAGGCAGGAGAATTGCCATGAGCTTAAGGCCAGCCTGAACTACATAGTGAGACCCTGTCTCCAAAAAAAAAAAAGGCAAACCATTTAATCATGAAGTGTAATTTTAGTTAAAAGTTTTGATAAAGGTAGAAGTATATAGTTATTCTGCTCTATATCAGACTAAAGATTTATTTAATAATTTAAAAAACAGGAAAACTTGTTTTCATTTTCTGTATGTATGCAAGAAAGATATAACTGACTTATAAAACCTATTGATCTTTCTGAGGATGGAAAAAATCTCAGTATTTATCTAAATATTCAGAAAATGAGAAAGAAGTATTTTTAAAAGTTTATTGGTCAGTCAACAAGCAACTTTACTATTTGTGAGACATAAATATCTGAAAATGCAAGCTACTTCTTTAGCAAATTGTGATTTTGGAGATTATTAGGCTGCCAAGCAATATTCATAGATGTTTCTCTCTAAATTTGCAAATGTGTACTTCAAAGTAGTTTTCTTATTTTTAGTGACTTTTTGGTGCAGATACAATATTGATATTTTAAAGTGTGTTTTTAAACAGAATGTACTCTTTTTGTATTTTAGGGAAGGTCTACAGGGTGTTCAGGGTCTCACAACTAGACTGGACTCATAGAGCTCCACCTGTTTACAGCCTCCCAAGAGCTGGAATCACAGGTGTGTGCCACCACACCCAGTCTCTGTTGCCAGCTCAGCTGGGGGGTGGGGGGAGCCAAAGCAGGCCTGAGTATTGAACTTCCATGCTGGTGCTTTAATCCACTGAGTTATTTGGCCAGCCCTAAAAATAATGTACTTCTTTTTTTTTTCTTTTAATAAGAAATAATGTGAACTTTTTCAAAAACACATTAGTAGTACATTCCCAATAATTGATATAATAAATGCATATTGATGTCCTCATAGTACTTACACAGAGCACAGGATGAAGACATGATAATTTTTCTAATCATTGCTGGTACAAAAATTTTTTTCTCACTGAACTAAGAGAAAGCAATTGTATACATAGTCCAGTATTCCAAAATTGCAGTGGGTTATTGGCAGAACTGGCAATATCAGAAGCTGTTGATTTAAGCATTTTACAATTCAGCATACTAGTCTAACTTTATGTTTTATGCCTTGTGGTTAAACTTTTTGCTGGGTGGCTAAGGGCAAGTTAAAGCAAGGCCATAATGTACTTCTAAGGTCAAAAAAGGTCTCTGTTGTCTTAGACTATTTACACAGACTCATAATCTACGATCAGGTAATGGTTTTCTGTACTCAAATGTTCTAGATTTTGGTTGCTTAGCTTTCAGGTGAATGTTAGCAAAAGAACATGTCAGTAATGTCAAGAAAGGTGATGATAAATTATCTTGCTTGAGTTGTGCTCAGTGATTAGAGTAAAAATACGTAAGGAAAATTCTACTGACTGTTGAGATGTGACAAGAGAAAGCATAACTGGGAATGAGGAAGATAAGTTTTAGGGGCAGTTATGTTAATAATTTCTCAAATACTCCACAAAATGTCCCTTTTTTTAAAAAATTGGAAGTAAGCAATTTGTATGTTTACTTATTTACTTACTTTAAAGAGAAAGAAACAAAAATAACAAAAACCAAGACAAAAAGCAGCAAAAACCAAAATTGACAGCACATTTCAGAGCAAGAATAGGAAATTAACAATGGTTGTCACATTATATACAGTTATCATCAAATTTGCTCAAATTACCAGATA
Source organism: Myocastor coypus (assembly GCA_004027025.1). Classification (NCBI taxonomy): domain Eukaryota; kingdom Metazoa; phylum Chordata; class Mammalia; order Rodentia; family Myocastoridae; genus Myocastor; species Myocastor coypus. Next base: position 812 of record PVJA010043509.1, on the reverse strand, counting down.
TAAGTATGAAAGGTTGATCACAAAGTGTCTCTTAGCACATGGTGAGTTCCCAACCCTTAAACATACCCAGTTGTTTAATTTACTTCCCAGCTTTCAAGATATTTTTTTTTTTATTTCAACTCCTCTGGCTTAAAATTAGTGATTTTTTTTTCTTCAGGAGAAGTTAAATTGAAAATGAGGTTGTAATTGCAGAGACAGAGTAGGAAGTAGCAAATTGCCATTGAACTCTCATATTTTGACCACCTTTGCCTTGTATGAAATCCAGAAGTAGGGCCAGTTAGATAGCTCAGCAGACTAAGGTGCCCACTTAGGCAGACTGCCCTGGCATGCCATGTGGGCCCCGCTCCCAGGGCTCACTTGAGACACTGATTGAGACTAGTCGTGGTGGGACACACTTGTAATCCTGGCGCTTGAGAAGCTGAAAGCAGGAGGATCACTGAGTCTGATTTATGTAGTGAGATCCTGTAAACCCTGTAGCAAATACATAAAAGAAAAAAAGGAAATCCAGAAGTAGAATGCTAATATAAAGGGAGAAAGGCTTTTAATTTAGTGATTAAAAACTAAAAGGCTGCCGGGCGTGGTGGCGCACGCCTGTAATCCCAGCACTCGGGAGGCTGAGGCAGGAGGATCAGTGCGAGTTCGAGACCAGCCTGGGCTACAAAAGTGAGCTCAAGGCCAGCCTGAACTGCATAGCGAGACCCTGTCTCAAAAAGACACACAAAAAAAGAATTTAGCCGGGCGTGGTGGCTCACGCCTGTAATCCCAGCACTCGGGAGGCTGAGGCAGGAGGATTGGTGCAAGTTCGAGACCAG
>PVJA010043508.1:0-16723 GCA_004027025.1 Myocastor coypus | reverse complement strand
GTGAGCATGTGGTACTAGGGATTGAACCTAGGTCCTTGAGCCTGCTAGGCAGGTGCTTAGACCACAGAGCTATCCCCTCAGCCCATGTAATTCTTTTTAAATGTTTAAAAATCATATATTCATTTTACTGCTTGATCCCTTAATGTACAATAATCTTATAGAAGCTTTAGAAATCTGTTTTTCTTCCCTATGTCTCCTACTTATATATATATTTTTTTTTCAATTCTTTTATTGTTTAAATTTAACAATGGTTATATTACATATTTTTTTTCCAATTCTTTTATTGTTTAAATTTAACAATGGTTATATTACATATTTTCATCATCGGATCAGTTTAGATTAATACATATAGGTATATAAGATTGATCAAACAACTAAACATTAACCTTTCTAAATCCACATTACTTTTTTTTTTTTTTTTCTTTTCCCCCTTTTTTTCTTTGAAAATTGACATATTGCATATTGTCCTCACAATCATTCTATAGAGTGCAGTGTGTGGGCATGACCCACCTAATACCCAACTCTCAAAATGAAGGAAAGAAAGGTTTCTTTAGTTCACAATCAATGGAGGTTTCAGTCTAAATTCAGCTGGCTCCAAGGTAGAAGGGCACATGGCAGAGAACACCCTTTCATGGTGAAGGCAAAGAGCAAGAGCAAAGGGAGGAGTAGTAGCAGCTCAAGCAGCTAACTCCTCTTCCTTCCTTACATTGAAATGCAAACTATATGTCCCAGGGGAGGTGTGGCATCCACACTCACAATAATCAATCACAAACTCCAAAAGCTGCCCCATGACTGCATGAGGCTTTGGGAGGATACCTACACACAAAACATAACAATAATAAAGGGAGAAAGTATTATTATTTTTGTGTTTTGTTTTTGAGATAGGATCTGATTATGTTACCCAGGCTGGTCTCAAATGTTCAAGTGATCTTCCTGCCTCAGCTTTTCAAGTAACTTGACTATTAATATGCACTATCATGACAGGGTTATTTTTAAAAACTATATAGAAGTGCTAGCCAGTTTTTTATCCTTGTGACAATATACTTAAGATTAGCAGATATATTAGGGAAGGTTTGTTTTGGCTCACAATTTCAAATGTTTGAACCCTTAGTTGCTTGGCTTCATTGCCTTTGGGAGTATGGTGAGGTAGTATGTTGTGGGGAGTGCCTAGTGGAGGAAGATGTTCACCTGTGGTTATTAGGAAGCAGAGAGAGAGAGAGACAGGAAGGGGTCATGGTCGAATACTTTGAAAGTACACATCCATATTAGGCATGATATTGCACACCTGCAATCCCAGCACTTTGGAGGCTAAGGCACGAGGATCACTTGGAGTTCAAGGCCAGCCTGGGCTACATGGTGAGTTTTTAGCCAGCCTGGACTATACAACAAGACCCTACTTAAAAAATAACAAGAACAACCAGTGACCCAAGCTAACTTTGACCCACTAGACTTCAACTCCAAAATGCTTCTCTACCACTGGCCTTAGCTTTTAACAGGTGGGTGTTTGTGGGACATTTCACATCCAAACTATATCCTTAAATAAATGAGGTTTGCTTATCCAGTAGTAGCAGTATTTCAATTGTAGTGCCTACTACTAATAATAACATATACAACTGTTAATTTTGTCTTCTCCTGTTAAGTCATTTTTTCCCTTCTTTCTGATACTTGTAAGATTTTTTCTTTTGTTTTGTGTGTGAATTTGTGTGTGTGTGTGTGCGTGCGTGCGTGTGCATGTGTGTGCATGTGTGAGATAACTGAGATTGAACCCAGAGAGTGTGCTACATCTCTAGCCACTTTTAATTTGAGAGAGGGTCTTGCTAAGTTGCTCAGGCTGGGCTCCAACTGTTTCCTGCCTCAGCTAGAACTATAGGTTCGTCCTACTACTTCCAGCTAGGTGTGTCTTTTTAAAGAATCCTTCCTGAGTGTATCTGTTGTCTTTGCAGCTTATATTACCCCAACACTTAGCACCTTAGAACAACAAACATTTTTATTTTATTTTATTTATTTCTTGTTTCGGAACCTTTGTTTGTTTATTCACTCATTTTTATGGCCTGCTCAGCCCGCCCCGAGGGCAGGGCTGGCGCAGCATGTGGTGCCGAGGATTGAACCGTGGTCCCTGAAGCCACCCAAGCTTTCCCAAAGAGGCGCTTTAGACCACTGAGCCATCCTGCCAGGCCCCAGAACAACAAACATTTGATTTCACAATATCTGTTGGTTAGGAAGTCAGAAACAGCTTACTGGAGGCTGAGTATTTGTTATGAGATTGTAGTTACAGTGCATGTAGGGGTTTCATTCATCTGAGCACACTTCACGAGGAGTAGTGGGTCCACTTCCAGAGTGGCACACTTACAGGGTTGTTGGCAACAGATCTCATTTCCTTGCCATGTGAGTCTCTGTAGAGCTACTTACATGTCTTCTGACAACAGCTGCATCATGTAGAGCAAGTGATCTTAGAGAAAGTAAGGAGAAAATTACAATGCTTTAAAACAGTCTCAAAAATTATACACTGTCATATTATATTCTCTTTATCAGAAGCAAGTTATCAAATCCAGCCTACACTGAAGAGGAGAGTTAAATTCTACCTCTTGAAGGAAAGCATATCAAAACATTTGTGGACATATTTTAAAACCACCAGACAGAATCAGTGAACCATTTCAACTAATCTGAAGATAATAATTTTTCTTCACTCAGATTTTTTTGTTATTAAAAATGATATGTAAATATTTATCTGCTTTTTTGTAAAAAATGTTCATAAAAGAAATGGTACAATTCTGGCTAAACTCAAGTGAGGGTGCCAATGGAAAGATATTAACATATTACAATCTTTGACGTTACCACATCTGTTGTTACTTAGTCCCCCAATCTTGCAGGCTACCGTTATAGTTAATGTAGACTATGGTTATATATAGATCTATTATGGTTACTATTAACCTGGTTGCCTTCACTGTGTATTTCTGAACTCTGATAAGGGTATCTAGCAAAAGGATGGATTCCAGGCTGGGCCATGTATGGCACCCAACTGTCAGGTCTCTCGTCTCCTTTACTTTTGAATAGTTTCTCTCTGGCACTGACATTTGTAGGGGTATTGAACTCAGGGCCTCTCACATGCTAAGCAATTACTCTGAGACTGATACTCAGCATTACTGCTGTACTGTATTTCCCAAATGTGCCACATTTCCAGTTTTGGAGCCCTTTCCTTGAATCTGAGTCAGCATCTTTTTCATGTGAATTGGGGCTACAATTCTCAAAAACAAGATATGAGCAGTATTGACGAAAGTTATTTATTTATGTATTTTTGAGATAGGGTCTTGCTGTGTAGTTCAGGCTAGTTTTGAGTTCACTGTATAACTCAGGCTGTTTTTTTTTTTTTTTTTTTTTTTTTTTTTTTTTTTTTTTTTTTTTTTTTTTGTCTTTTTGAGACAGAGTCTCACTGTGCAGTTCAGGCTGGCCTTGAATTCACTTTTGTAACCCAAGCTGGTCTCGAACTCGCACCAATCCTCCTGCCTCAGCCTCCCAAGTGCTGGGATTACAGGCGTGTGCCACCATGCCTGGCAGGCTGGCCTTTAACTCACAGTGATCTTCCTGCCTCACCCTCCCAAGTGCTGAGATTATAGGTATGTACCACATGCCCAGCTCAGAGAAAGTTATTTATAATGTATATGTACATTTAATATATACTTAATTCTATTTTCATTTTTATTGGTATATGTTTATATAAATGTACCTTATTTTTGGAACTTGGTACATATACATAGCGCATCTTAATCACCCCTACCCTTTTTTATTTTTTTGAGTAAGGGTCTCACTATATATTCAGACTCACTATGTAATCCAGGCTGCAAGTCTGGCTGGAACTTGTGATCCTTTTGCTTTAGCCTCTTGAGTTCTGGGATTAGAGACACAGTGCCTATATTTCTTTAATATCAATTTAATTTTGATTCTTTTGCAGGTATCCTGTTTTTTAATTTTGAAGCTTACACAGTATTCAAAACCTTATCCAGGATGTATGTACAAAAAAGTGTGTATATGTTTATTTTCTTAATGATCTTGTTTAGCATTTATTAGACTTTTTGAATAAATTTCCCAATCTTTCTTAAACTCAATGAAAAATTTAAAATATATTTGAGACCTCTTTTATTAATATAGGTTATTCTAATAAATATATTTTATTTACTGAAGACTTTTACTGGAAGGATATCAGTGGCCTCAGAATCAATAAAAGTCCTAAGACTAGCTTAGTAAAAATAGAAATATGAAGGTTAGACAATAGGAGACACAGCTATCCGCTCAGGAAATTTTTCAAAAGCTACTCTACTAGCAGGCTTTTGGTATCTGAGTTTTGTTTTTCCCAAGCTCTGTTATAAAGATTTATACTACCATTTAATAGCTTTTCCCTGTATTTAGGTCTGGTTATGTATTTCTACCAGTTAATTCATTATCATTTGAACTGTGTCCTCTATATATTCCTCTGAAAGTATTTATTGATTAGTTGATTGGGTTTGGGAGACAGGGTCTCACTATACATTCCAAACCAATCTTGAATTTGCTGGAGTTCTCCTGCTTCAGTGCTGCTATTACAGGCATTTGCCACCATGTGTGGCTGAATTACACTCTTTCTTTCTCCAGGATTTTCTAATGAATTGTGTGTGTGTGTGTGTGTGTGTGTGTGTGTGTGTGTCTGTAAGCAGGTTTATTGAGGTATCTTATAAAAGTGAGTGCAAATTTAAGATGATAGACTCAGACTTGGTGAAATTTCTTCTTTTAGGAAGACCATGTAGTAGGAATTGTAACAGTCCTTTGGTGTACTGGATATAAGACCTTCTTTCCCAGATATCTCAAATTTTTGGTACTTAGATTAAATTAAGCCTCTCTGAGCATTAACAGAAAGATTTGTGTTTAAAAACAAGCTACTTGGATATAAATTGAGTCTGTACTTACACAGGGCGTGATTGAGTGTCTTAGTTACTTTTTACTTGTTGCTGGGACAAACACCCGGCACTCAAAATGAAGAAAGGAAAGGCTTATTAGCTCACAGTTACTGAACGTTTCAGTCCATATTTGGCTGGCCCAAGGCTAGGTGGAACAGGGCAGACAGCATCCAGTTCATGGTGGCGGAACAGCAACAATGGCGACAGAGGCAGTGGAACAACCAAACAGGGCAGCAGAGCAACAGCACTAGTCTGTCTCTTTGTCTCTCCTTAAATTACATCAGGCTCTCTGCCTTAGCCTATCCACCTCAGGCCATACCTATAATTCCTAGCAGTACTCAGACTGATAATCTCATCAGTACATAAAACACATAATCCCAGTGACTCATGAGTCAAGTCTCAATCTATAGAAGTCCCTGTCCCATGATTGCATGAGGCTTTGGGGGGACAACTAGATATAAACCATAACATCCAGAAATACTGTGAATGTTTAAATTCAAATAATTTATTATAGGAAAAGGCACATTGGGAAACACACTTATCCCCTATTTCTACCTTTTTTCCTTTTGTTTTGAGAGACAGGGTCTTAATATGTAGCTTAGGTGGGCCTTGAACTCATTATGTAGCCTAAACTGGCCTTGAATTTATGGCAATCCTCCTGCCTCAAGTCCCAAGTGTTGAGATTACAGTTGTGCACCACCATGTCTGGCTTCTTGCATCTTCTGATGATATTCTAGAAGTCCTCTTTCTTGAGTGTCTTTAGTTGCTCTTGTGGCTGTCTTGATGTCCCTCACTAATTCAAAGCATTTACCTTTTTCATTCATTTTGACTTTCGGGAAGAACCAAGCATTGTACAGTATCTGATCCAGTGTATAAGGTGGATGAGAACACACTGCAATGTTTTTATCCAACAGAAATTGCCAGGGACAGTTGATCAACCAGATGAAATTAAAAAGTGAATGTTTAAATAGAATAATTTATTACAGTAAAAGATACATTGCCCTTAATGCTCTTCAAAATATTCCTCCCACCCACTTGAAACATATCCCATTCTTCTTGATAATATATTTTATTGTAGTAAGTTTTTTTTTTTTTCTTTTCAAAACAGGGTTTCACTAAGCAGTTGAGACTGATCTTGAACTCAGTTTTAGCTAGTCTTGAACTTCAGGTGTTCCTCCTGTCTCAGCCTTCTGAGTGCTTGGATTACCGGCATGCCCAATCACACTTGGCAAGTTTTTTATTTAAATATTTGACATAGTTTTTGTGTTATGCCTACTGCCAGAACACTAAATTTTATGAATGTTACATGAAGTTATATGATTTTAACACAAAAAACTGCTTAATTTCCTACATTTAAAATTTCTAGCCGGGCGTGGTGGCTCACGCCTGTAATCCCAGCACTTGGGAGGCTGAGGCAGGAGGATTGATGTGAGTTCGAGACCAGCCTGGGCTACAAAAGTGAGCTCAAGGCCAGCCTGAACTGCATAGCAAGACCCTGTCTCAAAAAAAGACCAAAAAATAAAATAAAATAAAATAAAATTTCTACTTAGACTGTTATCATTAAGGGTTGGGGATATAACTCAGTGGTAGAGAGCTTGTGTAGTATGAGCCAGGCTCTGAGTTCAATTTCTGTTACTCAAAAAAAAGTGTTATTATATAACATATTTGGGAGGTTGATGCCAGAGAGGAGCACAATAAGTTTAAGAGCAATCTGGTCTACATAGTGAGTTCAAGTATGCCCCAACTGCAGAGGGTGGCCTTGTCTTAAAAAACAAAAGTTAAAAAAAAAAAAAAAAAAGGAAGCATACAGCAGATTAAAGCACCTGCAGGCAGGCGCAGGGACCGGAGGTGTGATTCCTGGGCCTGTTGTGCCAGTGAGACTGGGTGTGGTGGCACATGCCTATAATCCCAGCTCCTGGGAGGCTGTATACACGTGAATCACTATGAGTCTGACCTAGTAGTAAGACTCTGAACACCCTGCAGGCCTTTCCCTAAAAAATACAACAATTAATAAATAAAATTTAAAAATTAGGAAGGATACTAAATTTCAAAACTTGGAGGGCTTCATTTTCTTCACATTTGCAATAAACTGTTCTGTTTAATTCTTACGATTTCTGTTTTTAATGTTTGAGCACCCCAACAGCAGCATTATTCAAGTGATGTAAAAGCAACCCAAATGTCCACTGACTGATGAATGGATAAACACAATGAGGTATGTACATTTATAAAACAGAAGATAATTCCACTATAGAAAAGAAGAGAATTGCCAGGCCTGGTGGTATACTCCTACAATCCCAACTCTGTACAAGGTTGAGGCAAGAGAATTGCCAGTTAAAGCCCAGGCTGGGCAACTGAGTAAGTTACTGAGACCCTGTCTTAAAAGTAATACAGGGCTGGGAGATACTGAGTGCAAAGACCATGGATTTAATCCTTAGCACAGCAAAAGTAAAAAAAAAAATAAAAAAAATAAAGACCTCCGGTCCAGGACCATATATTTCATTCAACTATTATGTCTGTTATTTCCTTCAATCTGAAAAGTTCTTGTACTGACTTTCATTATTATTCACACTAGAAATTTGAACATAGGGCCTCACATGTGCTATGCAAGTGCTTTACCACTATGCACGCTGAGTTACATACGCAGCCTAATCTTGGCTTTTTGTGATTTTTTGCTGGGACAGGGTTTGGCTATGTAATACATATTGGTCTTGGACTCATTTTTAAGCTCAGGCCATCCTGCAACTCATGGTTTTTCTCCTGCCTTGGCTGCCTGAGTGCTTGGATTACAGATGTATGCCACCATGTCATACTTTAAATATTATGGGGACATTTTCCATGGTACCACATTTCTATTCCACTTGTTTTTCTAAAACACTCCTTTTGAATATTATACTTGCTTTTTTTTTTTTTTTTTTGTCTTTTTGAGACAGGGTCTCGCTATGCAGTTGAGGCTGGTCCTGAGCTCACTTTTGTAGCCCAGGCTGGTCTCGAACTCGCACCAATCCTCCTGCCTCAGCCTCCCGAGTGCTGGGATTACAGGCGTGAGCCACCACGCCCGGCTATACTTGCTTATGATTCATTCAGTACATAAAATGCAGGAAAGTAAATCTGTGTGACTTCTAAGGCTAGATTAGAAACGCTACCTGGTATATGCTCTTACATAACACACTCCCTATGAGTTCTGTGCTGACATCCAGTTACCCTAAAGCAGCTGTGAAGCAGAGGCCACATAGAGGTGACACCATTGTCTCATTCCTCATCTAGCCCATTTGTCAGAGATGTGAGAAACCCTCTAGAGTAATTTCTACTCTTATTCTTTTGAGTTATTTTTAGAGACTAGCGAAGCTATTAACACAAACAGACCAAGATATAAAAGGTACCCATGCCAACACTAGTCAAGAAAACAGGTATGGCTATCTTAATATTGGATAAGTAGATGTTAGAGTAAATAATATTAATAGAGAAAACATAATTCCATAATGATAAACCAATCAGTAACAATCTTAAACATTTATGACCCTAAGAACAAAGCTTCAAAATGCATGATGATTACATAATGATGCACCTGATGATTACAAAATCATAATTATCATTGGAAATTTTGGTATCTCTTCTCTTCATAGAACAAGTGAGGAGTAAAATTAACAAGAATAGTCTTCAACAACACTACCAACTGACTTGAACTATTTGCAATTCATAGAACATTCCACACAATGATATAATGTATATTTTTCTCAAGTACACAGAATATTCACCAAGATAGGCTATATTCTGAACCATAAAATGTCTTAACATATTTAAAGCGATTCAAGTCATGAAATATATTCCGTGAGTGTAATGAAATGAAATTGTGCTCAATGGAAAGAGTGAACCCTGTCTAGAAACCCGAATGATGCCAGCTTATAGATGTACAGGTAAGATTCTCTACACTTCTTTGATTTCCATGACCATGACCAACATTATTGTTATTTAGCATTTTTTGATGTTTGATAATGAGAGCTACAGAATGGTGAAATAAAGTTGGGATATTCTTCATACTGTTTCTTGTCCATAATCTCTTCTCCCCTTTCTCTGTATAAAACAGCCCAAATCCTAACTTATCCTACCTGCACAGGCCACATCTATTTGTGGTTTAGGGACAAATTTCTGGACTCCACACAGAGAATGTTTTAGAACCAGGGGAGGGAAAATCACCCAACCCTACACAAAGTCCTAAAGATGAAGACTCCAAATGGGAAATATGAGGTAGTGGTTACCTATTTCAGGCTCTCTTCTCCCTTGCTTCTTTGTAGTACCTCTACTGCCTAAGTGGCCAGAACTGCAGGTGCACAATCTCACTTTGGGTAGCCTTGTCAAGGGCTGGGAAGTTAGAATGCCTTTGGTCCTCATCAGCTGTGACGCCATAGCTAAATTCTCAGTCTGTGCCTCTGCTGGATGACATAGATCCTAACCTAGTAACTATTTTTTAAAGCATTGACCAGGGGACCTCTAGATACTAAGCATAGAAAAGACTGCCCTAAAGAATTATTAATCAAACAGAGGGAACAAATAGGCAATATAATTTCTGGAAGTTTTTGGAGCAGCTTGTGGGGAACAAGTTGTATTAGTATGTCTTTATAAGGGGATTACAGAGTTGAAAGCACTGCAAAATGCTTACAGATTTGCTCAAGTGTGACTGATCAGTCAACTGAGTTCCTTGCTAACATCCATTACAGTTGATGCCAATTCAGTATGACTCTGAGCCACTGTCTGTCAGCAGTTTATGGAAGTGGCTGTAGAGAGAATTTCGAGTAAAGATTCTGAGATGACCAGAGATGTGTAGAGGAATAAAAAAAATACATAATATACAATGCTTCTAATTAAAGAAATAAAAAAAATTAGACACTGAATGAAAATGAAAAGACAGTATATTAGAATTTAAGGGGTGTTGCTAAGGCAGTACATAGCTGGAAATTATGGCAAGAAAGTAGATATAAGGGTATTAGACAAGACCAAGAGAAGAGAGGTGATGATGGGGGTATAAAAGTGGGCATTAGGCAAAATGGATATTTATATACATTTTGTAAAATGAAAGGGAACTAATAAAGTATGTTTAAATTGATAACAACGTTATGAACAATATTATGCCCATTGATTTAACATCTTAAGTAAAATGGACCAATTCTTTAAAAGATAAATTGCTGAAGCTCATTTAAGATCTGTAACACAAATATCCCCATGTCCCTTTTCTGTTTTTTTCCTCTTTTCTTTCTTGTATTAAACCCAGGTCCTCATAAATTCTAGGCAGCACTCTACCCCTAAGCTGTATCCCCAGCACCTGTATCCATTTGTATATTTACTGATAGCTTTACTGAGGATTTGAGTGTGTACAGGCCCATGATTCAAATCACAATTAACCTTTATTTGCATAGAAATATATGCCATTTCCACAGATTAGGTAAAAGAAATAAACCAGAATCTTATTGCTTCTACCACTCCTGTACTCCATGTTCATTTTTAAAAAATAAAATTTACAGTTAAAAACCTTGTCATAGGGGCCTGGCAGGATGGCTCAGTGGTCTAATGCGCCTGCTTAGGAAAGCTTAGGTGGCTGCAGGGACCGTGGTGCGATCCCCAGCACCACATGCTGCGCCAGCCCTGCCCTCAGGGCAGGCTGAGCCGGCCATAAAAATAAATAAATAAACAAACAAAAGTTCTGAAACAAGAAAAAAAAAATTAAAAAAAAAAAAAAAAACCTTGTCAAAAAGAAAACTATGTAGTGGTGGCTCCATTAATGAGTTGTTCTAAACATTAAAGGCAGAATTAAATGTCAATTGCTCTAGAAAGAACAAGAAATCTGTATGAACTTTCAGTTTGTTTTCTGAGGGCAGCATTAACTTGATACTAAAATCAGGCAAAGATATTACAAGAAAATTGCAAACTCCTCTTGAACACAGTTTCAAAAGTTAAAAACCAAAATTTTACAGAATTGATTTTTAGCAAATAAAGAAAACAACAGTGCTTCTTGAGGTTTATCCCAATACTGCAGGATGGGTTTAATTATCAAAGATCAATGTAATTCACACATTAACAAACTAAACAAAGAAAAACTATAGTCATCTCATCCAAAGGGGTGGGGGGAGATTGGTCACCCTCTATTCTTGATCAGTACTTTCAGCAAGATAGGGGTAAAAATGAATTTCCTGAACCTGGTAAAGGGTCTTTCATAGAAACCCACAATTTTTTTTTGAGAAATCAGTAACATACTGGTTAAAACTAATGTTTTCTTCATAGTATCATGGTGCCAATGAGACTGGGCACAAAATATTGGGAGAGGGATTTTGTTATGGCTTCCTGAGTTTTGGGCCCAACATTGTTACATAGTTCCAGTCTTGCAGTACTTGAGCTAGCAGAGTTTCTGTTCTACCCCTGATGTTTATTTGTCACTGAGGACAGGAAGCCTATTGGCTAGAACTGTGTGGATCTAACATGGCTACCAGAATGGCTGACTGCTGGGCAACTTCTAACTTCCTTATAACCCACCTGCATGCTAAATGCCACGCTAGTGTCAAAACAGTTGACAAATTGGTAGGGCAGTGACCTGAAGGAATCATAAAGGAACAGAAAAAGGTAGAAGTACACTTCCCACAAAATATACTCTCATTCGCAGAAAATATACGAATATTCCTCCCTATCACTCCCCTCTCCATTTCTTTTTAAGTATATTTATAAGGTCTGTACCCCAGTGTGCTGAGTAGTTGGTCTGTGTTCAGTTCCCCTTTTTCCTATTCTTAGCCAAGAATAAAAATCTTTTCCACTGCTGAATTGGTTTGAGGTTTTATTGGTTCTGCAGTGCTGAGAGGCAAAAAGGACTTGGTTTGGGGTAGTAACATGGCTTTGATTTTCTTCCTGGGGATAAACAGTTAGATGGCTCTGGAGCTCAGAAAAGACATTTTTTTTTCCTTGAAACAAGTTCTCTATATGTAGTTCAGGTTGGCCTTGAGCTTACTGTGTAGCCCAGACTGGCCTTGAACTCAAGGCGATCCTCCTGTCTCAGCCTCTGGTGTGCTGGCATTACAGGTGTGCAGCACCACACCTGGCTAGGATATATATATACAAGTGCATAAGGGAAATGTAGGTGCTAAGTAAAAATGAGAGGATTAGGAATGCACACACTGTCTCTCTCTCTCTTTTTTTTTTCAGTACTGAGCTATCTCCCTATCTATCTATCTATCTATCTATCTATCTATCTATCTATCTATCTATAATCAAGTTTGCACTACTAGATTGGACTCGTAGTGATCAGCCTGTTTATAGCCTCCCAAGAGCTTGTGACACCATGCCCAGTCCCCCCATATACCCATATATATATTATATCATGTAAAACTAGGAATGATATAAAGAGAACAAAAGGCAAATCAAAAGCCTTAAAGATGCAAAGATGACACTATACAGCAAAGACATAGGAAAACATAGTTTTAAGAAAGGAGTCAATAGAGTCAGAAGTAGATAAATTTATACTACAAGTGTCTTCAGGTACATATTTTTTTCTAGTACTGGGGACTGAACTGAGGCAAATACACATACTTGACAAATGCTTCTATGCTGAGCTACATGTTCCATCCTATAAGCATCCTGCTAAAATTCTTAGCTGTATACACAAATGACCACTAGAACATATTTAATCTAGCCATTATGTAATACAAGTGAAATTTAGCCTATCCTTGATGGGGACACATCACATCACATTCTATTTCATTATGCAGGCTCTCCTATTGGTTACTTCACTCCACTAGATTGTTGAGACAGATCTACCAAGATAAGTCAGTATCCATGGCTTTAGAAAGTTCAAACATGCATTTTGTAGTTCAAAACAAGGTAAGAAAATACTTTTTGAGTCGAAATCCCATTAAGGTGTTGGGCTTTTGCTCCTGTAAGTATTTTACTAACAAATTGGTTAATCTTTACCAGATTGGGTAGGGTTTAAAAGGTGAAACCAGGCACTGTCACTCCTGCTTGTAATTCCTAGCATTCTGAGAGGCTGTGACAAGAGGACTGCAAATTCCAGTTCGGCTGGGCAATTTACATCAAGGCCTGTCTCAAGATAAAAACATAAAAACAGTAATCACAACATAGCTCAGTATAAACTCGGTTCAAATCCTGATGCCACCAAGAAAGCAAAACCAAAACTATATTGTAGCACATTAATTCACTAAGCCTAAATTTTCTCATTTATAAAAGGTGGATAAAAATCAATCCTCATTATTCTCATGGGATTAGTTAGAATAAGGTGAGTTTTGGAATTCAGGCTTATTCTGTATCCTTGGTATCTGAATTAGAGCCAGACACAGCAAATGCCATCTGAATTGGAATAGCTATTTGTTAAAAGTATTCCAAGCTAAGTGCCACTATTATTTCCCAACTCTGATTTAGGTCCCCAAGTGTCTAGGTTACTTTTCTTTCACTGCTGGGACAAAATACCTGGCACCTAAAATTAAGGAAGGAAAGGTCAATTTAGCTCACAGTTTCTGGAGGTTTCAGTACATACTTGATTGGATCCAAGGCAGAGTGACACATGGCAGAGGGCAGCAGTTCACAAAACAAGAGCAAGAAGGGAAGAGCAGTGGCAGAGCAGCAGAGGCAGAAAGCAAGCCTCTCGCCCTTAAATTGCTTTCAGGCTATCTGTCCCAGGCTGGGTGTAGCACTGACACTCATAATCTCTCTCTCTCTTTCTTGTTCTTTTTTTTTTTTTCAGTACCAGGATTGAACTCAGAACCTTGTACTTGCCAGGCAAATTCTTATTCTACTTAGCTATCTCCCCAGCCATATATATATATATATATATATATACATATATATATATATATATATATATATATGCACACACGCGCACACACACACACACACATTATCAAGTTCTCACTACCAGATTGGACTCATAGTGATCTGCCTGTTTACAGCTTCCCAAGAGCTGGGATTATAGGCTCCTGACACTATGCTCAGTCTCTCTCTCTCTCCATTTTATATATATATGTGTGTGTGTATATATATATAATATATATTCACACCCATAATCTCAGCAACACTCACACTTGCAACACTCACACTCATAATCCCAGCATTGGATCATGAACAAATCACAAAATCTAGAAGACCGCCCCAGTGACTATATGAGCCTTTGGGGAACACCTAGAAACAAACCATAGCTCCAAGTAACCAAATTCAAGTAATACTTGTCATATTTTGCCCCTCAGCTACATCTCCAGCTCTTTAATTTTATATATATATATATATATATATATATATATACATATATATGAATTATTTCAGAGAAGGTCTTGCTGAATCATTAAATTGCCCAAGCCAGGCTCGAATTTGCAGTCTTTCTGTATCAACCTCCCAGACTGTGAGCTAGGATTTTAGGTTTGTCACTATTCAGGGATGTAACACTTGTTTTGGCGGCCGCCAGGGTGTAGCTGCAGGGACTGCAGTTCCTACGAATGGTCTGCTTCGGGACCAAATACCCTGGTATTTGGACTCAGACCACAGCTCCCGCCCTCTGGTTCGTGGAGGTACTGCACACGCTGCAGAACTGTACCTGAAGGCTCAAGTTCTACACTGGCTCCTTTAAGCTCGGGCCAAACTTTTTCAGAGCAGAAAGCAGCCTTGACCTCTCTGTGGCAGGCAACTGGGGATAGGGCCGCAGTCCCAGCAAGTTTCCGAGAGGCCCAAAACGCGGAGGGCCCGAGAGCGCCGCCAGCCCTTCGCTAGCGAAGAGAGCTACAAGAGCGCCGGGCTCGGATTCTCCTCGGGGCGGGGCCTGGGGTCCGCTCCTCCTTCCAGAGCAGGCTTCTGGTTTAGAAGCCGACCGGCTCCTCCCGCAGGGCGGGCTTCCGGCCTGGGGGCGGGGCCGAGCGCAGGCCCCTCCTTCCCGGCAGGCCCGGCCGGCCGGCGTTGTCTCCGGGGGCGGGCTTCGCCTGAGAGAGGGGCGGGGCCTGGCGGGGGCCCCTGGCCCAAGAGCCTCGGGTTGGCGGCCGAGGCGGGGGAAGCCGAACGGGCTCTGGCTCCTCCCAGCGGCCGGCCGGGGCGGAAGCGGGAGGCGGGAGCAACGTGCGCGCTGCTGGTAGTCTCTCCCTCGGCACAGGGGCCCGCGTTCCGAGGCTGCCGCTCCGCTCGGCCCTCCGAGGGCAGCCGAGTCCTCCCTGCTCCCGGTGCTCCTCGACCAGGCCGCCTCCCTCTCGACCTGGGCCCGTGGCGCCCACCCTTCCAGGACCCTCCCGCCCCTTCTCGTACTCTTACTGGCCCGCTGCGGCCGCGGCCCCAGCCTCGATGGCACTGTGCAACGGAGACTCCAAGGTCAGTCTCTGGCGTGGGGGTCCCCGTCTCCGGGCTGCCCGGCGGCCCCCCGCTCGGCCCCATTCCCGGCCGGTCCGCACCGCCCTGCGGCCCGGGCAGCAGCGCGTCCGAGTCCCCGGCCCGGCCTGTGGCGTGTCTCCTCGAGGCGGCGGGCTTTGTTGATTTTGTCTGCGTGTCGCGGTCCGGGTGTCGGAGCAGGCGTCAGCTCCCTCAGCCGCGCCGCCGGCCCCCGCCTCCCCCGCGCGGCCGTGGGGCGCAGCGCCCTCCGAGCGCGGATGCGCGTGGGGGCGTCCGCCCCCTCCTCCCGCCCCGCGCGGCCAGAGGCCTGTGACGGGGTCTCCAGGCCCGCCGGAGGCGGCGCAGGGTCGGGGCCTCGCGCACCGCGCGCGCGCCGTGCCGCTTTCGTGTCTTCCCGCCACCGCGTTTCCCGCCTGTCCTCGGGGGAGGCCCGCTCCGTCCCCCTGCGCCGGCGGCGGACCGTGCTGGCCACCGTTCCCGCCCCCTCCCTATCCTCGGAGTAGAGCGGGCGGGCGTCAGGCTTCGCTCCCTCCCGTCCAGCAAGTTCCCCGCTCGGTGCGCTGTTTGGCGGGGCCGCTCCTCCGTCTTTGGATTCCCCGGGCGCGAGTGGCTGGCCGCACTTGGGGGGCTGGGGTCGCTGGGCCCGAAAGTTGCTGCGGGGACGTGGGGAGCGTGGGGCCGCCGCGTACTGCTCCTTGCCGTCGATTCGCCTCTTCCTTCGGACCCCGCCACAAAACGGCGCACCTTTAGTTCCGCATCTGTATTAAAACTCTCATTGGTCTGTACTTTGGGAACCTCACCGAGTCAGTGGAGTGGGAAAAGTGCAGTGGGGAATTGCGATTGCTTCCTGTGCTCTCTGTCCGGCCTAGCCTTAGGAAACGACTGAATTCTACACTCCGGTGGAGAGTGGTGTTCTGAATCAGATCGGTCTAGTGGCTTATCCAGGCAGAATATTAATACTTTCAAAAAAGTGACAACTGAGTGTCATGTCTTAGTGGTACTCCTATGAGCAGTTGCTTAGTACTTGATACTCATTCAAAAACTGTTGAAAAGTGAGTAAAAAAATTAAGAGTAGTTTTTTAGAGGTAGCAGATAAGCTCTAACCGAAGCACGTGTGATGCTCAGACTGTTAGCTGAATCTCTTAGCATTGTAAAGCGGGGCAGATATTCACATCTTTAGTCTCTGGCTTCATAAACTTACTAGAAACTTCTCTGCAGTTCAATATTGTGCAACTCGACTTGTAAAGCATTTATCTTAACTAATTTTGAACCTTATAGCATATTGGAAAGATTCATCTTTATAGGACTCAACCAAATTTATACATTTTGGAACATTTGCAAAAGAATATTTTCTTTTTTAAAAATTATTTATTTATTTATTTATCTTGTTTTAGAACCTTTCTTTGTTTATTCACTCATTTTTTTTTTTTTTTTTTTTTTTT
>PVJA010043507.1:0-16726 GCA_004027025.1 Myocastor coypus | reverse complement strand
AAAGTAACGTTGGTTTAAAAGTGTTAATGTTTAATTGTTTGATCAATCTTATATACCTATATGTATTAATCTAAACTGATCTGGTGATGAATATATGTAATATAAACATTGTTAAATTTAAACAATAAAAATATTAAATTAAAAAAAGAACACAAGGTGTAGACGTGACAATTTTTCTAATCATTATTGATGCAAAAAATTTCTTCTCGCTGAACTAAGAGAAAGTAGTTATACATATAATTTAGAAAGCATGAAAATTGTTTTAAATTGGTGTGTAATGAAGTTCACAGAATACAAAAATGAAATACTGAAAGCTCTAGATAATGAAGAGCATTACCCATAGGGTACAGGGAAAGTCCATCCATAGAATATGCTGGTGGAAATATTTTGTTGTTGCATACAAAAGAATAGTTGAAAGACCGCTGCTGTATACCTGTTTTTCTCCTGGTTTTAATCGTTTGCCCCATTTGGTGAGTTCGTTCTGTTCTCCTTCATGGAGTTGTGGTCATTTTGATCCCTCTCTAGAATATCTTTTAGAAAACTGTGTAGGGTTGGCTTTGCCATCATGAAATTCTTTAGTTGTTCTTTGTCATGGAAGTATTTCACTTCTCCACTATACTTGAAAAAGAGTCTTGCAGTTTTAATGTTTCTAATACTAGGAGAAAATATCGTGCCATGTCGTATAAGTAGATTGCAATAGACTTTGCTTCGTGATTCAGTCTGCCTGACTGTCTTTTGATTGAGGTATTGAGACCACTCACACTGAGAATTCCTGAATCATTCCTGCCGTTGTTTTACTTTCCTGTCGCTGATTTCCTTTTATATTTTGCTTTTACTTACTTAGTCCTTTTCCCTAGTGCATTCATTCTGCTGGATCTTTTGGAATTGTTAGCTTCTTTGTCTCTTTCTAGGATATTCTAGGGTACACCTGTAGAATTTTCTATAGTGCTGACCGACAGTCACAAATTTCTGAAAACATTCTTAGTAATAGAAGAGATCTTATTTTTCCATTAATTTTGAAAGCATACTTTATATTTATTTAACAGAAATTAAAAAATAATAGCTAAGACATTAGGAAATGGTAGAAAGAAAATGCAAAATAGAAAAAGAGAACAAGAAGTCAATCCTACGGTAACAAGGAAGGGAGTTCTCAAGGTTTTGAACCATGAACAGGGAGGCAGAAGGCAACCCTCAAAGTTTATTTCACCAAAGAAGCAAGACAGATTCAGCATTTGGACCCATTAAGACAAATTATTAAAAATCGGAATAGTGTGGTTTGAATTGCGGACAAATGGCACACTAAGCAGGGAGAAGCCAAAGTTATCAATTTCAGAGGAAATGAAATATGAGAAAGGTAAAGAATCAGCTATTGGGAAACGTTACATCAACATGCTCTATCAGTTACCTAGCAACCATAAGGTGAATATACAAAGCTGATTCAACTACTGTTACACAACAAAAGCACCCTTCAAAGGATAAGCTGCGTCCCCTGGAGAACCCCAACTGGGAAACAGGCACCTCAGTACTTAAGTTTTCTTTGAAAGAAATCTATTAATAAGACATACCACTCATATTGAAAATGCTAGCAAGTAGATATGTTATTTAGAGACTTAGAGCTTAATCTTAAAATAATTAGATGAGGAGGTTGTGAATTGATATACTAGGTGAAGAAGCTGGCAAGGTGAGCAGGGGGGGCGGGGCTCTTTATCTTACAAGTGACAGTCGTAATGGACTCCTTATCCACTTTACGGTGCTGAGGCTACAGCCAGAGCCAGATCCACATGGGGCCAGAATTCTCTCCCCGGGCGACACCCATACCCTCTCAGCTGCCTTTTGTTAGTAGTATCTTTGCACTGCAGAAAACTTCATTGTAGTAATGTAACAATGCATCTTTTAATTTATGCCTTGTATAGTTCATGTTATTTGGTATTTAGAAAGCTTCGCTGCTTCTTTCATTAAAAAAAAAAAAAAAAGAAAGAACAAAAAAATCCTGTGTTTCCTGATATGATTTGACACAACTGGTACAGCTCTGGATGGACCCGGGGGGTGGGGGACAAACAAACAAACGAACAAAAAACGGCCAGGGAGTAAAGCAAATGAAACAAAAGAGGAAAGCTGAGGTCAGGTAGGGCGCTCTCTCCTCAGGAGAGTAGAGGAACCACCCAAGGCTTGAGGTTTACGCCTAAGCTCAGGCAGTTGATGTCAGTTTCAGGCTTTCTGCCTCGCAGTCAGTTTGCAAGCTGGAAGAGCCTGTGTACATGGCTCAAAGCGCGCTTGCGCTCAGGCCAGCTGGACCATCAACTCCTGATCCTACATTCTTTTTAATCTACATTTTCTTGGAGGGGGCATTCTTGCCCTTTTCTTTTTTTTTTAAGTTTTCTGTTTTTTCTCATCAGGTTTTATCCTCATGAATACCTTAGTACTTGCATGTACTTAATTACTAAGAGTCTGGTTTATTTGTATTGCTGTAACAGCATGGGTATTTATTTTATGTGCAAAGTAAGTTTACTATGACTCAAGCATTTGGAGCCTGACAGGCCCAACGTCAACAAGGAGCATCTGCTGGCACCTCCAGCTGCCTCAGTCTTGGCTGGAAGCACCGGGGAGGTGCTTGCATGCAGGAGACGGGGAGCCTAAAGCTTCGGGACAGCATGGCGCCCAGCCTCCCTCCTGGGGAAGCCCTGGACCCACGTTCCGTAGCTGTGCCCAGCTGGAGTCAGCACCCTCGGCCACAGATCATTCAGCGCCGCCCAGCCATGGGACTGCAGCCCAGTTGCAGAGGGATGAGCACATTCAAATGGAATCTATGTTTGTCTTTAAATCACAATGTTCAGGCAATTTTCATCTGCTGCTAAAATAACATCTAAATTTCTCTGCCTGCATAAGTCTTTGTCCTTTTCAAATTTAATCTTTATATACTTATTATATAGTATGTGACTTTTTTTGTGTGTAGGGGCGCTGGGTACCAGGGATTGAACTCAGGGCTTTGCCTTTTTTTTTTTTTTTTGTCTTTTTGAGTCACGGCCTCGCTATGCAGGTCAGTTGGCCTTGAGCTCACTGTTGTAGCCCAGGCTGTTCTTGAACGCACACCAATCCTCCTGCCTTAGCCTCCTGAGTGCTGGGATTACAGGCATGAGCCACCACGCCCGGCTCCAGGACTTTGCACTTATGCTGCAGGCAGGCACTTATGTTGCTAAACTCTCTCCTGACCCTGTGGATCTTTGTGTATATTTTTTATCATATATACAAAATGGAAAATAAAATTTCCACTGCTTTCCAAAATAGGAAAGTGAGACTAGAAAGGATTAAGAATTGAGAGAGAAACACATTTCCAGGTATAAATTTATTTTCTGAAGAAGAAATCTCTTAGCCTTAGTTTTCTTGAATGATGTTTTCCGAGCATGCTTTACCGGGCCCTGACTCACTTCCACAAGGGGTTCTGAAGCACCCTCCGCACACTGTAGACAAGCAGAGGGCTCTTGGATTTGCGGGAACACCAGCCACAACACCCATGTGCAGAAAGTTACAGGTAAAAGGCTGACTCCAGATGTCTGGCACCCTTGCCCTTGGGTCTGTCCCGAGAGGGCCCTTGCTCCGTGAGGCTCCCCTTGGGTCTTTCAGTGCCTGCCTGCGCTGTTCAAAAAAGGCAAACTTTTCCTTCCTTTGGATCTTGCGGCTTATCACAGTAGACTGCAGTTAAAAATAGAATTTGAAAGATTTCAATGCATGCTGTGTGTACATATGTAAATAAACATCTGATTTCATATTTAATAGAATGTAGATAAGTGCAGCTCAGCATAATTCAGAAATATTTTGCTAGAGTTATCCATGTAATTACTTCAACTTTTAAATATCTCTTTGACTTAACAAGTGCATATATAGACAATGCATATTAATAATAAGCACTATGCCTGAAACATCCAATGTTATGCTACATTTTATCGAGCCTAATCATTATTACGTAATTATTAACCTGAGCAATTTATTGTAATAGGAATAATATCTGTCTTCACACTTCCATGAACCTTTTGTTTCTGTGACCTTGAAAGGCCAGATGTCACCTCCAGGCCTTGTCCTCCTGGGCCCAGAAAGTCACCCTTGAAGCCTGGGCCCCTGTTTCTCTGTCCTGGCGCACAGCGTGCACGACTCAGCCCGTACCAGTGCCATCCTCGTCTTTGCTGTTGTCCTTTGTGTAGTTTCAATCCGAGGTGTTTAAAAATATAACTGTTAACCTGATCAGATGTGTACAGGTATTGTCATTCACGGAAAGAATTCCAAATCTGTACACGAAAATATGGGTAGCATGTTTGGCAAGTAAGTGATATACAGATTTTAGATCTTCTTTTCCCCCCTAATTCTGATAATATTTTAAAATGGAATTCAGTTTGAACTATCTACATAATTACTTCATGAAAAATTTTATAGAATCGCAACAAGAAAAAGTCAAAATGATAACAAAGTTGGGTTTAACTATGAAAATTATGTAATTAACATGTGGATCAAACAATTTTAAAATAATTTTAAACAGGTTGTTAGTGATTTTAAAATTTCATAACCATAGGATATAATAGCACAAGTCAGAATGTTAAGCTTCTTGGGCTGGGGAGCCCCAAGTCTGTACTTAGATCTCCGGTGCCACATGCTATACTGGCCCAGGAACCCGGGGCTGGTCATGCCACTCCCAAACGGGTTGTGGTGGCTCATGCCTGTAATCCCAGCGCTGGCGAGAACGAGAGAGGAAGATCACCAGGAGTCTGTGATGCACAGTGAGACCTTGCATTTAATAAATAAATTCGGAAGGAAAGAAATGCTCAGCTTCTTAACATATGTAAATTATGGGGGGGAGTACGGAACATTAAATGACTTATCGGAAATCTGGGCTCAGTGTGTGACTCAGCATTTCTTCACCCATGCTCTCAGTGGTGAGGGAAAGCAAGCTTCCTCGTGGGAGGGTCTGGAAACTTAAATCATCTCTATGTACGAAAATTTTAGTCTGTAAAGAGAGACGCTGCCCAGAGCAGAGAGAGAGGCACCAGCAGGAGCTGCAGTATAGCCAGGACGTCACAGCACGTGTTCCTGGAGGCTTGTGGTCACCCTGAATGCAAAGGTTTCATAACTGTACTCTCCGATGACACCGTCGTGAGCCCCAATCAGAGAGGCCTACCCTTGTGAAAGTTTACACAGACACCACACACACACACACACACACACACACACGTGTGTGTGTGCGCGTGCCAAGCATGCATGCAAATTTACATTTATTTGGAACTTAGAAAAATAGACTGCCCATGCTTTACCAATAGGCCTATTTTCTGAAGTGTGTTCTTTTAAGTCTTCCTAAGTGAAGGGAACGACTTGAAATTGAACATGTTTTTCTTGTTCCACAGGACACTTTGCAGACTGAAAGATTTAGTGTCTGTTCAAGTTTATACAGTGAACCATCGTTAAAATTTTTTGAATTTGACTTAGTATACTTTTGGCCTTAGCTAAATTTTAGTATCTATTTCAGTTAGCTGCATGATCATGCGAAAAAAAAAAAAAAAAGTTATATTGCATAGCATTTCAGATGCTCTATGTATTGTTTTGTGATTGATTTAGAGTTTTATATGTAAGCACTCTGTAAAACAAATTATACATTTGACAGTGTGAGGGGTGGCGCCTGGGGCCTTATGCATGCCAGGTGAGAGCTCTGATACTGCGCCATATCCCCAGCCCCTCATGTATTATCTGGAATAGTTTTTCTTTTTAAAGAAAGCAGAGGGGCCCGGGGGGATGGCTCAGTGGTCTAAAACGCCTGCTTGGGGAAGCTTGGGCGGCTTCAGGGACCGCGGTTCGATCCCCGGCACCACATGCTGCGCCAGCCCTGCCCTTGGGGCGGGCTGAGCCGGCCATGAAGATGAGTGAATAAACAAAGGTTCTGAAACAATAAATAAATAAATGATTTTAAAAAATAAAGAAAGAAAGCAGAAAAGCTTATAAATCCATTTATTTCCTAGAATAAAAATAAATGTTACAGTGGGCAGAGAAGTAAATGTGATAATGTCTACTTTTAAATTTATTGTTAAGTTCATGAATATTCCTTTCATTATTTTGCTTGACAGAACACATATGATATACATTCTTCTATATCTCAACACCTTAACAACAATTTGAAAATTAGATGGTAATAATGTTCCTCCACTTAAGAAAATTCACAGAGATATAGTTTCATGTCATGCTAGTCTAATAATACTTATAATTACAATGGTAATTAATAATCAGAATGAATTGCTATACATCAAGTGGTAAGATCCATTCAAATGTACTTCCCTGCGTTCTGTGTTTCACTGCTGTCCCTACACGGCAAGAGTCAACAGCAGCACACCAAGTTCTATAGGCTAGCATGCAATTAGCATGCTAAATGATTACTCTTGAATTCCTCAAGTGGAAGGAACTTAGTGTAAGTGAGCTCTAGTTAGGATAATGTGCCATTGAAACCTCTCAGTTGTACCACTGCTAAGTGGCACCAGCAACCATGTGACGAGGAGCTTTCCCCCAGAGTACCAGAACCAGAGGGTGTGGGAACCGAAACTGCAATTTTGAAACAATCTTAAAAGTGGCTTTCTTTGGCTCACCATCAAATACTGGACGGGTTCCTTTCTTTAAACTATATATCCTTAGCAGTGAGCAGCCTGGTACCTCGCTAAAGAGGCCACTGTTATGGTTTGGATCTGGATGTTCCCCTCAAAGCCTCATTCAGTTTGACATGGGAGTTTTGGAGACAACTGAATCTAGAGTTTGCGATGGATTCATGAGGCAATGCTAGGATTAAGACTACTAGGGTTTCTTTGTGAAGGTCATAAATTTCATTAAGATCTATCTTTATCTATTTCACCTTTGTGCCATTCGTTACATTTCTATCCATTTCATTTAACCGGCACTGCTTCTCCTATTACTGTCCTGCACCTTCACCAACGGTTTCCTTTATTGGCTTGACCACTAAGAATGTTCTTGGGCCAGCCAAATGGCTCAGTGGACTAAAGCTCTGCAAGCAGGTGAAAGGTCTGGCTGTTCAGTCCTCACACCCTGAGACTGCAATTGGGACTGGGTGTGGGGACACATATACGTAATCCCAGCTCTTGGGAGGTTGGAAACAGGAGGATCACTATGAGTCTCCTCTAGTAGTGAGACCCTGAATGCCCTTTAGACCTTTCCCTAAAATACTAAAAAAAAAAAAAAAAAAAAAAAAAAAAAAAAAAAAAAAAAAAAAAAAAAAAAAAAAAAAAAAAAAAAAAAAAAAAAAAAAAAAAAAAAAAAAAATATATATATATATATATATATATATATATATATATATATATATATATTCTCAAGGCAGGAGAAAAAGCCAGCAGGAGCTGGTGCTTAGAAGAGCACTCAAGCCAGCTGTCCATCCATGGGCTGACAAGAAACACCATATTAATATTTTTTAAAGTAAATCGGAACCTGAGCAAGTAAACTGATAAACACTTTCTAAAAAGACAAATGCACTTTTTTTTTTGTTTGGTTTTGCTTTGATTTGTAGTATCAGGGATTGAACTCAGGACCTTGCACTAGCCAGGCAAGTAATTACTCCACTGAGCCATCTCCCAGTCCCAAACTGATAAAAATTTAATTAACCTTAAACACGAAAACTCTATCTCAACTGAAAAAGAAATTACACTAAAATGTTGAGATTTAGGAACAAATAAATTACGCAAGATTTTAAAAACTTATACTGCAATATAATAAACAACTAAAAAGTGAGATAACTGGGAAGCGTAGGCTCTGGTTTCACCTCTGTAGAAAGCCAGGTGCGGAGGGTGACGTGATCGCCTGGAGAAAGGCCAGCCCTGGCCGTCTTCACGGGGCCGTGGCACCTGGCCCGTGCAGTCCTCCTCTCTTTCCTTTTTCAATTCAATATCACAACTTGCTCCTTTCCCTGTCCTGAACTGTAGCCGCCCCGAGAGTGCACTATGCATTTCCACGTTTATGCTGGAGAGTTTAGACGCTTCCCAGTCACTGCGTTCTGCCCCACGGCTCGTGTTGGTTTATTTGTGCGCTTCTTGTTTTTCATTTCAGAAACAAATGCGACCAGCGAATTTTGCACGTGGCAGAGTTTTTTTTTCTCTCTCCAAGCTTGGCCTTCAGTCATTCATTAGTAACATTTTTTTTCAGTAGACAAGGGGGTGATTTATTGAAACTGTGCTGAATTTTTGCCTACAATTTACCTTGTTAAACAGTGTAGGTAAATTGCTAACACCAACAGCCAGATAATGCCAATGATTTGTTTACAGAAAGGAGGAATAAAAGTCAAACAAAACAATACCATGAGCAGTGGTGTCCCAAGGGAGCTATGGCATCTGTCCTGATCAGTTTCCTAAATACATTCACTAGTTAACTGGATTTTTTGTTACTTTTATTAAGAAATAACAATATGATAGTTTCAAAATACATTAGTAGTACATTTGCAATAATTCACACATTGCACATTGTTGTGCGCATAGTAGTTATATAGAACACAGGGTAGAGACATGATAAATTTTCTAACCAATATTTGTACATTTTCCACAAACAACTTCCTTCTAGAATTTTTCCCACACAAGTCAGTATTCACCATGGCATTTCTCTTGGAGTTCTGAGGCCCTTGCTTAGACATCAGAATATGGCGTAGTTCTTTCTCATCTCAGCTGTTTGATGAGCTTAAGGAATATTTTAATTTTATAAAATTACCTGGTTCTTCCCTTAGAGACTGTCTGAGAGAGAAGCTGTCTCCCATAGTTCACACTGTGGATGAAACTAAAAGTCATAAATCTTGACATTATGTGTAACTGATGCTATCAGGAAACTATTTGAATGAAACATTTCCTTTACATAAAAAAAAAAATCAGAAAAAACTATGATTGCTGCGAGTGCTAAATGTATTATCAGCACAGGGGATTAACTACAACACAAAATCTTAGTTGGATCATTTCTGCAATATTTTTTTTTATTTTACAATCCTGTGACGATCCGATTATCTAGAAGAAAGAGATCTATCTTGCATACCTACAGCCTATGAACTTTCTTTCCATTTAGGGATGTGGAAATCTTTACAAACAGTATTCACAACTCAAATTTTAGTTTGTAGCTCTGCCAAATTTAAACCTTTCTCAAAAGAGAGCCAAACAGAAGGGTCAGTTTTCCGCCGCGTTGCTTCAGGAGATATGGCTATTTACAGCACGACCTTTGGCAGGAAGCGGTCTTCTCTGAGCTTCTTCCAAACAGCTTTGCTTTGGGGAGGCTCCAGCTCATTAGGTACTATAAAGTGCTCCCCAGCTGAAAAGAATCTACTGTCTCAATAATCCCTGGATAGATGAACAGCTTAATTCAATTTCACCTACTGCATGAACTTGTGCTTGAGATTCTTAGTCTGAAACTTACTTAAAGTGAATGTACGATCAAAATTCCAGTTTATGGACAGCCCTTGCTTACGTGCTCATAGGGATCACTTTCTCGGTCTAAAGCATGTTTCTGTCAAAGTGACGCTTTTACTCTTGCAGTTCTGTATTATGACCTAACACTGGTAAGTATTTCAGAAAAAATATGTCTGTGAGATTTTATTTTTAATGGTGTTTCAACAGTGGCTCTAGGAAGCATATATAATAAGGTTTTTGTTTTCCCTAAAAAGATCCTATCATGCACATACCTTGGAAATGTTTGCTTTGTAATTTTATGTACACACTCACAAAGAGAGAAGGTACAGAATCAAAATTTTAGTTAACCTTTCCTTTGGAATTTCAGAAAAATTATCTCTTGATATTTTCATCTGTTCAGCTAATGGACATCTCGGATAACACTGGGAAACAGCTTTGCTTTTCCCTAGTGTGTGAAACTAAAGGTTTTCTAAGGCAGTTGTCTAAGGAAAGGGCTGAAAAGGAGGTTGAGAAATGACATCTCACAACAGTCAGAGTTTCAAAGGATTACTCAGAGTCATTTGGAAAGCAAGTAGTTTATCAAGCTCAGTCTAATATGCTAATGCATTCTCTAAAGAGGACCACAGGGTCTTTCTAATAAGAGTGAAGGCCAACACTGAAGGCTGATGAGTCACGGCCATTGCTTGCTCAGTTTGCTCATCCAGATGGCTGACACTAACAACAGTTATAAAATGCACTACACGTGGTTCCAAAGTAAATCCCGAGGGGATCTGACTGACCTTGGGAGATACAAAAGTTACATGTTTTGTTACACAGGTCTTGCTTTAACTTGCCCTTAACCACCCTACAGAAAAGTTTAAACATGATGCATAAAACATAAAGGTAGTTTAGTATGCTGAGCTGTAAAAGGCTCAAATCAACAGCTTCCAACATTGCCAGTTTTGCCAGGAACACACTGTAATTATGGAACATTTGACTGTGTATACAACTACTTTCTATTAGATCAAAGAGAAGAAATCTATTGTACCAATAACCAGTAGAAAATTTATCATGTCTACACCCTGTGCCCTGTGTAACTACGAGGATAACAATATGAATTGTATCAATTATTGTGAATGTACTACTAACGCGTTTTGAAAGTGTCCCACTGTAATTTCTTATTAAAAGTAATTTTAACAAAACAGTGACAGGCAGAGGCCAACACCGCCCAACAGCTGAGCTCCTCCATTCAGGTTCCCCCTTCACAGCAGGTGGCAACAGTGAGCGCATCAGTGCAATCATCTGCTCTCCAGTGACACCTCTTGGTCCTACCCTTGGGCAAACCTCATCTCTGAACACAAGAGACGTTGGGGGACGTTTCAGATCTAAACCATAGAAGCAGTTTTGGAGATCTCTTTCCAAGTATTTTTAGCATACAAAATCCATACATCTTGAAAAATTCTCAGTTTTAATTTTCTGTCTAACTTATTCAGGAAAAATATTGCCACTTGCACCTAAGGGTATATAAAGAATTATAGGATATATATATATATATATATATATATATATATATATATATATTATGATATAATATCCTATCTCTCTATATATAGAGAGAGAGAGACAGAGAGAGAGATGCATACTTATATATACTTATATACTTTAAAATATTTTAGTATAGGACCAAAGAAGTAGCTCAGTGGATTAATGCACCTGCAAGCAGGCACAGGGGCCGGAGGCATGGTCTCCGGGCCTGCCATGCTGGCCCCGCCCCTGGGGTATGCTGAGACAGCAATTGAGACTGGATGTGGTAGCATGTGCCAATAATCCCAGCTCTTGGGAGTCTGATAACAAGTGAATCATTATAAGTCCGTTCTAGTACTGAGACGCTGAACACCCTGGAGACTCTTTCCTAAATTACCAAAAAAAAAAAAAGTACAAAATATTTTGGTATAATCAAAGGCTGTGGAAAACTAAAATAGCAGCGATAGAGCTTTGCTTAGTTACAGAATGGTAAAATGGATTATTCTATTAGGTTACACTACCCTAAAGCAGAAACCACTGCCATGTGTAGGTGTATGCATTTACTCAGAGCGTTGATTTGCCTAGAATGTTGACTGAACATCCAAAAAAAAAGAGAGAATTTTTCAATTTTCTTCGTGTTCTTTTTTTCTTTTTCTGTACTTGAAAGCAAAATAAGTTAAAGAAGGGTGACTTCTTATAAATACTGTGGACAAAAGCTCAAAGACCTATGTTGTTAATCAGCAAATAAGATTTTCAGTATGTACAGTATGTTCTACGTGATCAACTTAAGAAAGACGAGTTAGATCTTTATTTGCGCTTTTCCCATGCAACCCATAATCTTTCATATTTATCTTTCTAGCTTTGTCATCTCAAGATAATTAGAGTGTGGGGGGCATGGTAGGGTTCGCCCACTTTTTAAACATGTACGTGTTTTCTTTGTACATAAATTATAACTCTGAATAGTCATTATGTTTTTACTCACAGAATATGAATCTTTCCCACTGAAGTCGTATGAACCCCCCCTATATTTTAGCCATTCATTTTGCATTATTTTTCTGTATCACATTACACTGGAGATTGTACTTGCTACATTACTAAATTAATATAACATATAACCTTGAGCTCCACTGGGGAAAAACAGTGGATTGAAACGGCAGAGTGCAGAGTTACTGACACACTCCATCAGCAAGCCTCTTATAGTAGACTTGGACTCTATTAATCTGACCAAAAGAGATAAAGGACTCAGGTCTGAAAGACAATTTTAAGACAAAAACACCAGAACTCAGTCAATTTCCTGGAGTGCTGAAATGCAGTGGAACTTGAGATTTCTATCAGTTAATGAGTGTCGATGGGATCCCAAGGAAGAAGGCAAATTTCCATTTCCTTCCACTTAAGCAAAGATAGCCGCTAACTCTAGGAACCTTGATCTGCGATCTGGGTACCTTTCATCTGTTGGATCCCAAGCTCCATGTTTTCTTTTATGGCCTAGTCAATAAATGTCAAGAAATAAAATAAGTTTGTCTAATGTATGCATATGTTCTAAAAGTATTTTTAGTAACAGCTGCTTAACATAGATACTTTAAATATTTTTTAACAAAAGTCAAATTTCCCTGATTTTATCTCTATATTCATCTGAATATTCTTTAACTGTGCATCCACCAGAATATTCAGGTCCTTATCCTTTGTAATATCTGCCTTACAATAGATTCCCATTAACAAAATGCATGAATGGCTGGGTGTGGTGGCGCACACCTGTAATCCCAGCACTTGGGAGGCTGAGGCAGGAGGATGGGTGTGAGTTGAGACCATCCTGGGCTACAAAAGTGAGATCAAGGCCAGCCTGAACTGCATAGCGAGACCCTGTCTCAAAAAGACAACAACAACAAAAAAAGAAAAACATGAATAAAAATTAGGTATCATGAAGTCGAGCATAAATAGGAGCACAAACCTGAGAGGAGCCTGGGCCACGCAGCTTGTTAGTGATATTCTAGCTGAAAATTGAAGAGATAAAGATGCTGATAATGTCCCTCTACGAGAGGTCTGGGTTTCTATCACCAAACACTCTGTGTCTCTGAGCCCTCAGTGTGACTGGTCGTGGAGAAACTGTTCAGTGCATTCAGTACTGTGCTGAGGGTAACTATTCCCTGACTCATTAAATAACTTAATGCGTCACGAAATGTGCCATTTTGCTGGTAAAGGTGGGAGTATCAGTTCTCTCATCCATTAAATGCCAGGCAAGGGCCCCGACGTGTGCAACTTTAGGCTGTCAATTATGTATCAACCCTGGAGTAAGAGGCTCAGCCCTTCCAATTTCTATTTGTCCTCTGCGACCTGAAATACTCAATTCCTAACCAATAGCCTGTAATTAATTCAACTCGGAAGAGCTTGTAAACTGCACAGAGAAGTTGTTTCATAAGAACTTTAAATTTCAAGCTAGCATTTCTTGCTCACTTTTTCTTTCCACTCCCAAATATCGGCTTTCACTTACAAATACACAGAAAGAATCTCGAAGTGCCCCATCTTTCACTCGGTGTAAATTTGCACTTCACTGGTGAGACAGGAGCTCTACCAATAGCCGGAAGCACGGTGTATGGAGTCCCCCAGTGTGATGAAAGGAGAAGCCGTTGCCGGGGCCTGGGGTGGCAATGACAGCTGTGGAAGGACTTTCCTCCCACTCACATGTACACACCAGTCAGGAAGTTCCTACGGGGAGAAACAAAGGAAAGAAGGGAGTGTGGGGGAAGGATCTCATATTTTATATCATTTATTGCTTTCTAGTCCCCATATAAACCCAGAGAAAGGCCTGCAAAACCGCTAACTGTAGCTCAGGGTTGAGTACAAATGTGTGTCTGCAGTTTTGCTCCCTTCCCTCTGGTCCAGCATTGGGAGCCAAGAGACTCGGAGGAGCTCACAAAGGCTGTTTGTAGTTTTCCCTCTTCTGACCATCGATTTCCTGGCAAGCAGTCCTCAGTTCTGCCACTGCCAGAGAGCAGAGCATTGACTTCCGGTGTCGGGCTGTGTACCGAATTTCACATCACTGTAAGTCTGATTACACTCATCCTGGCCAGGACCAATGCACGCATAGGAAGTTCTTTGGAAAACATGTTCATCTGCTGGAGTTCCTCAGTCTAAGTTGTATTTCTACATGGATTTTTATTTATTTAATCATCCTGACTCCTGCCCACCCCTTGGATTCAGCGACACTCAGGACAATCTTTTTTGTAGGTACATTATTTACCACAAGCTGCACTCAGAGGCTCTTACTCATCACTAAAGGAGCTCATTACTGGATAACTAATGTCTCTTGTCTTCCCATAAACAGTCATGGACGTGATTGTTGAACACCAGCTTTCTTTCTTTTAGATCATGTACCACAAAAGTCTACCTCTTCAAATTAGCAAACCATGCTCATTCTCAGGTGATCCTAGAAGTTGTGCTCTCTTGTTCCCAAAGAGCCGATGGTGGGCCATAGCATGGTCTACAGAATGTTAATGAGCGAGTCTTACTCCTGCACTAAGTCCCCCAAGCTTTTCAGAAAAGCTTTAGAAGAATGATGGTTTTCTTTCATAATTATTTCTGTCTTCTCTTGTGCTTGAAATTAGCATTCATACGTTTCTTTTTCAAAACCTGAGTCCATTTAGAATTATTAGCTTTTTACTGATAAAGCCTGAGGAGCTTCCATTATTTTATTATAAAAACACAAACCTTCAGAGAAGGTAAATGCTCAGGGGATTATCAATTTTCTTTGTTTTATTCAAAGGAAAACAGATTACTGGAAGGTTTAAAATTCTGAACGTTCAGGGAATATTAATTCCTAGAGAGGAAGGTCAACAAGAGTGGTCCTAGGATTCTTAATCCTATGCTTTTAAGTACTCTTTTCCTAGAAGGCCTGCTGGTTGTCTGGCACTGTTTATATTTCTACATATGCTCTGCTGTGATCAGCATGGGGGGGTTAACCTGCTCCATTTCCAACTCAGGCCAGTTTGACCCTCCTTAGGCAACCTGGTGCTCTCCTGCTCCTCGGAAGTTGTCATATTGATGCGGGCCTTAGTGCAGACTCCAAATTCCCTTAGAGCGCTGAAAGCCTGCACTCCTGAATACATGTGACCCTCCCACCTCTGCCTGCTGAATAGCTGGGACGGTGGGTACGCTGCCACGCCCAACTAATGTTCTGTTATGAAGTGATACTGTCGCAATAGGGCAGCCCTGCTCCTCTGTGGAGGATTATTTTGCCGCTACCTTTGGGATGAATATAAATCAGATAATCAGATTTCTTTTTTTATGCATTTTTATTTTACGGAAGGATCTACATGGTGTTCAGGGCCTCACTACTAGCTCGGACTCCTAGTGATCCGCCTGTTTACAGCCTCCTAAGAGCTGGGATTGCAGGCAGGCGCCAACATGCCCTGTCTCACTTGCTGTGTCAGCGTGCCCCGGGATCTGGGGTCAGACCCCCAGCCCCTGCGCCTGCTTGTAGGTGCTTTAATCCACTGAGCTATTTGGCTGGTCTTAAATCAGATTTCTGAGCTTACATTTTTTAGTCACCTTTAATAGTGTGTGACTGTGTGTCTATGTGTGTGAATATATATATATGTAATTTCCACTCTAAAGATTACTAAGAGTCTATGCAAAGTCAAGCCAGGTACTGCTTTAAAAAACACAAATGATCATTTTAATTAATCACAAGTTTTACTTTGTGGCAAATGTCTAATATTCAATATTCTGAACCCTCTTCTTTAGAAAATTAAAAAATATATCTTCAATAAAGTGCACTGTATCTCAACTGGCCTTCCAAAGATCAGGACAAATACCATAGCCACCTTGAAGGACAAGAGGTTTGTTCAGTTCTCAGTTTCAGAGGATCGCCAGCACTAAAGGCAGGACCATCCTCGCAGAACAGCACGACAGAGCCAAGCTGCTCAGATCATGTGTCCACACAGCAGAGAACAGTGGAGGACCTGCCAAGAGAGGGGGTGCAGATGTGTCCCCCAGATCTTGTCTCTGCACCACCCAGGGGATGCTCCATTATCTCCTAGGACTCCCAAGCCAAGGACATTGACAATGCAGTGTCATGAATGCGAACTGTAAAGCTTCCTCTTGGTACAAAGAGTACAGTGACATATCGGGCTGAAGACTTGGACTTTGCCTCTCACAGATTTTGTGACTTCTGTTTCCATGTCCAGAAGCACAACAATACTTTAGGCTTGCCATGTCAACTCTTGTGTACTCAAGATCCCTGGGATAGGCCTGGCCAAAAAGCTCAGCGGATTAAAGCAGCTGCTTAGGCTGACACAGCAACTGGGTTCCACCTCCAGTGTGCCATGCTGGCCCCGCCCCCAGGACATGCTGAGACTGCAAGTGAGATTGGGTGTGGTGATGCTGGCCTGTAATCCCAGTAGCCCCTGCTCTCGGGAGGCTGAACACAGGCGAAGCACTAGGAGGAGTCTGATCTGTGTAGTAAGACCCTGTAGACCCTATGGACCCTTACTAAACTACAATAAGTAAATAAATAAATAAGAAAAAATCTCTGGGACAACATAAAGAGCCATTAGATGAGGTCGAATATTAATTTCTTAGGACACATAAGACAATTAGAGTTTAGCACAGTTTTAATAACCTCAGTTTCCTAATTAAATGAGACATATTATTACATCATTCCGTAGAAGAAAAATGTGACAGAAAATACAAAAATGGAACCTAACGTTGGCTGTTCCAAAATTACGTGAAGTCCTACTCAGCCTATTCAATCCTAGCGGAAAGAAGGCAGAGCACAGTGGACAGAGCCGCAGCCCCTCCGAT
Source organism: Myocastor coypus (assembly GCA_004027025.1). Taxonomy (NCBI): domain Eukaryota; kingdom Metazoa; phylum Chordata; class Mammalia; order Rodentia; family Myocastoridae; genus Myocastor; species Myocastor coypus. The sequence goes on along the minus strand of PVJA010043507.1, from coordinate 11 downwards.
GGGAGGAGCCA